>APFE030262942.1:68379-88516 GCA_000404065.3 Pinus taeda | reverse complement strand
ATGCCAATTGTCCAACACTTAGTTGGTTTATTGTCCATGTCATCCTCTTGGATCTTCGCTATCCACTTTCCTCTTTTTCCATCACTGTCACTCTGAGTCAGAACGTCTTTGACAACAACACTAGGAACATATGCAATAATTTGAGACTGAAGAACATAAACTCTAAAAGCCTTTAGTGCTTTTACCAAATCATAGGCTTTCTTTTCTAGGATATTATACTTAAGCTCTGCATCCATTAACACCCTACTAAAAAATGCTACTGGTTGTTCCTTGTTGTCTTGATTTCTTTGTAAAAGTATTGCTGCAAGAGTAAAAGGAGAAGAAAATGAAAATATTTGAAAAGGTTTCTCATTATCAGGACTCACCAATACTGGGGCTTCTTGCAAATCTTCCTTGATCCTTGTGAAATATTCTTTGGCAACTGTGGTCCACCTCACTTCTGCATCCTTTTTTAACATGTTAATGATTTCTTTTACAATTTCTGCATAATTTGGGACAAATCTTCTGAGGAAATTTATTTTTCCCAAAAAAATTGGTTCTCCTTTTTACTCCTTGGTAGAGGTATGTTTTTAATTGCTTCTACTCTTTTTGGATCAATCCTAACCCCTTATTTAGATAAAATATTACCAAGTAATTTTCCTTCTTTCAAAACAAAATGAGGTTTCTTGGGGTTTAAAGATAAGGCATACCTTCTGCATTTTTCAAAAGTATACTACAAATGTTTTAAATGCTCTTCATCTGACCTGGAAAGAACTGTAACATCATCCAAATATATTACCACAAAATTCTCCTTTTCACCTACAAAGGCTATATCCATAGCCCTCTGGAAGGTAGCACCAACATTCATTAATCCAAAATGCATCTTTGCATACATGAAAGTAACCCATCAGGTTGTAAATGATGTCTTTTTATGATCTTCTGGCTGCACCAAAATTTGGTTATATCCCGAAAATCTATTAATCTTTGATAATCTAGAAGATCCTATTACTTTTTGCAAACTGTGATCCATTTTAGGGAGAGGATAATTATCCTTCAATGATGCCTTGATAAAATTCCAGAAGTAAATACATAACCAAATTTCCTCATTCTTTTTCCTCACAGGTAATAGATTAGCCACCTAATCAGAATATCTAAGAGGAACAATTATTTTAGCTTGCAATAACTTCTTAATTTCTTTCTCAATTGATGGCACAACAAAGGATTAATCTGCCTCAATTTATGTTTACGTGGCTTAATCCCTGGTTTTAAAGGAATTTTATGCTAAATAAGGCTGGTATCATAAGTCTTCAGGTCTTCATAAGACCATGCAAACACATCGATATATTTCTTGAAAAGATATACATACCTCTTCTTGAATTCTTTTGGAATATCCCTTGATAATCTCACCAACTTTGGCTTCTGCTCTGTTCCAAGGTTGAAGTCTTCAAGGTCATCTTCCAAATCTATTTTCTTTGCATTAACAAAAACATCATTTGCATTAAACAAATATTTCCAAGGGTACCAAACCTTTAGGGATCACATTGTTCTTAAGATGCACTATCTTTTGATCTACTACAAAATGTTTAAAAGGTAATTTACTGCTTGGTTCTTCTTCTTGAACTTCTTCAATTTCATCCTCTTGGTCAATCTCCAAATTTGAAAATTCACCTACCATTTCCAAAAATCTTTTAATTTTTTCTTAATATTTGAAAACCTGCCAATACTTTTTTGTCTGGAATGGAAGGTCTACTCCTAATTTCCACTTCATACCTGAGCCTAGGATTCAATGGAGGTTTAAAAGTACTAGCTGCAACTGCCAATGAATCAACTAGTCTCTTTCCTTCCCTAGGTAGGAACTATATATTAAAAGCATAAAAGAAATTATCCACTAAATCCCACACTTCATGCATGTATGCTTTAAGATTTGGATTTTTGGCTTGGAATTAATTTTTGATTTGTTTAATCACTCATTCAGAATCCCCAAAAACAGAAATACATTGTATTCCTAAAATTTTTGCAGCTTGTAAACGAAGAACCAAAGCCTCATATTTAGTAATATTATTAGTGGGGTCAAATTCTACTTTATAAGAGAAGGGAATAATATGACCTTTTGGAGAAAACAGAAGAACTCCAACTCCATTCCCTTCTTTTGAATATGCACCATCAAAATACAACTTCCAGACTCCACTGACTACTGGCTCCTTGCTTTCAATTACTGAAGGGAGCTGCAAATCTGTGTCTTCAGCAATTTCATGAGATTCTTACAACATGAAATAGGAAAAGTCATCCTTTTCCTGACTATAAACAGGAGAATTACTTGAACCCTCCTTGGTGATGGTCTTCACAAACATGGCCTCTCGATATAACGTCCTTTCTTCTCCACCAAAAACTGGAATAATAGAATATGTAAAATATAATTTGAGCACTCCTCCCAACTTGGCTCCCGAGGATCTAGAGAGTAGCATTACAAATCGAGCTGGAATATCTACAACAACCACATCCATCATAATATTCATGGATGGGATTTGAGCTAATGAAACCACCAAATCTTTTATCAGTCCCGCACATTTGACCTTTTTTGAATCAAAAGAATAAATGTCTTTATAATGTATTGTAATTTGTAAATTTAGCTACTTCATATTTGAAAGTGGCATTAAATTATGAGAAACCCCTGAGTCTAACATACAATTATGAAGAATGAAAGTATGCATAAGAAGAGAAATATAAAAAGGAGGTGTATAAGAATCTTGTTCTTCTACATGAGGGCCAAACATCACCACTGGATTTTCCTCTTGCAAATTGACTACATTAGTTGAGTGATTACCCTATGACAAATTTATAAAATCAGAGACTTGCTTTTTGTAATTAGGAGTTTTCACTAACTCAGCCAAAGGAATTGGAACTTTAATTTTTTCTAATTCTTTTAATAAATTAAAAGAATGACCCTCCTTCATTGTTTTCAATTGTTCTTCTTCATTTAACTTCTGATTTGACACATTTTGGGAACTGACAACAGGTTGCTGAACATATTTGTGCAACACTCTTGTGTCCTACTTATTGTTGGAACTTTCTCCTTTGCTGAAATGAGACTGTTGGGACTGTATTCACTGGTTGTTTTCCTTTATCAACTTGTTTTAAAGATTGTTGCTGAACTATTTGATTGGTTTGCTCCTCTACACCATATTGAATTCTTGATATCTTCCTTGACCTAAGATCATATTTTCTATGCAATTCTGCTTGCATAAATTTTGTAAACTTCTTACAACATTTTTCAATTTCTTCATCATCTAGAGAGGCCTAAGATTCCAAATTGAATCCTCATTTATGACTACTTCTCCCTCCTCCTCATACAAAGTAGAAATTTGATTTTCCTATTCTTTAAGGGTTTCCTTCACTGCTTCCTCCTATTCATATTCAATATATAGAGGTGGTTGTATTTTATCTTGGTCTTTTTTATCTTTTTGCATAATTTGCAGCGGTTGTCTCATGAACTGAGGATTAAAATTTATGTTTTTTCCTTGTGGAATCTGCCTCAGAGGGTTTTTATTTTCTAATTCCCGTTTCACAAGCTTATTGGACATATTCCTAATGACTTTAGTCATTTCATCAAGCTTTTGTTCATGAGAATCTTTAGGCTTACTAACAACCTTCACTTCTTCTTTTAATTTGTTCTTATCTTCAATTCGTTCCTTTTGTTTGATCTTCCTTAGAACAAACAAATTTGCTTCAATTTCTAGTGCATCAGTATGGATCTGGTTTAAAGTGGGAGATCTCCTCTCCCTCAAAGTAAAACCAAAGTCATATTCAAATGCTCCTGCAAACACCACTTTTTCTCTTGCAGGTGGTGGTTTTATTTCTGTTGGCAAACTATTATACAATTTATTAAATCTTTTGATGAATTCAATTACATCTTCCTATGGTTTTCTTTTATTTTCATTTAACTTAGTAAAAAAATAATTGTGATCTTTCTTTTCACCCCATCTTTGTGTGAAGACATTCTCTAATTCTTCCCAAGTATTTATAGAATTAGCAGGAAGTGTTTTGAACCACTTTATTGCTTCTCCATCCAATGTCTGTACAAATAATCTCACTACTACATCTAGATATTCAACATTTAAATTCCCAGCAAAAGCACAAAAAGAGGCAACATGCTTTTTTGCTGTTACTTCATCTTCCTCTGTGAGCCTGGGTAACAACTTGAGATAATATTGAGGCATAGCATTCATTAGCTGAGGAAGATTTAATGGTGCATATTTGTTTAAAAGAAAAGGTGGAATTGCCATATTTTGATTTGGGAGGGGAACATAGGAATTTCTTACCTGAAATATGAATGGTTGAGGTGGGATACTAGAAATAGGAACTGGTTGACTGACAGTAGAGACAAATTGATGTAAAACTGATAAATCAACGGTTTTGATTTCTTCAATCTCTAGAAAAGAAAAGGATACAGACTCAAAATATTCTCCTTTTAATGTGGGCTTTGGAAAAATGTTATGAGGAGAAAATAATCTTTCTTAATAAAAGTCAAGGTTCTTTACAACTTCTTCTGAACGATAGATCCTTGGAAATTGAGAAACATAACTAGTTTCAGGAGCTCATAAGGTAGGGTTTGGAGTTACTTGGGATTTTTCTTTCCAAACTCTTCGATAAAATAATTTCTCTGGATTAGAAAGGACAAGAGCTTTTTGTTGTGAGGTATTAGACCTTGTACAAGGCCTTTTAGGAGCCAAGACTATTTCTTGGTGAGACACTCATCCTAGACATTTTTTTTGCTCATTAGACAAAGAAATAGCTATAAGGAAAAACCCAGGGAAAAATATCTTTGTGTCTCTGTTCCTCGACAATGGCACCAAAAAATGCTGTACCTTGGAAGACAACTTCGAGCTGAGGAGAGGTTAGTGCCCAAGATATTTATTAAGAACTATGAGGAAATCAATTTGTTGTCCCCTTTTTTAAAACCCCATAAATATTAATTATATAAACAATGTTTCCTAGTATTCTATGGGAAAAACAATCTTTCAAAGTGGCCTTCTAATGTTGAATATGATTTTAATGGTGGTGTAATGAGAGAAGATGATGAAAATCTTTTAACAATAGGTTGCTTAGTGCATAATCTTCTATCTTTAACTTTGGAAGAATATGTAATTAACATGGAATGGAATATAGAAAGGAGGAGTGCATACTTAAGGTTCTTTTAACTTTAACTCATAGAAATCAAATTTGAAAAATTGTAAAGCTAAAGGCCAGCAACTTCATTACTCTCTTCTATAGAAGAAACACATTAAGATGGAAAAGATAACACGAAACACATATCATACTCAACAAGTGTTTGGAATCACTTTGAAATATTTATTCAAATCACCAAGAAGATTGAAAATGCAAGCAACTTCTGCTTCTAAGGTCCAAAACTCAGAACCTTCACTTCTTTTTCCAAATTATTTTTATACAAAATTTCAAAAGGGATGGTTATGAAACTGTCCACTGCCAAAAACTGCTAGCCTCCTAAACTACTTTGAAATTACTTGTTCTTTCGAGCATTACATTCTTAAATGAAGAGAAAAAATAAATACATCATTTTTAGAAATGTTTATAAAAGATTGTTGCAATGACATGTGGAATTGATTCATTGAGTAACCCGGGACTCTAGTGCAATTGAGGGTGCAAGTTCTGCACTTGTTGTTGTTGGTGGCATCCATTCCCTACATTTTTTTCGAATGTTCATGTCTGAACTCAGGCTCTTGAAAAACCTAGTATGCGCCATTCTGAAATGTGTGATCTTGTTGTACGTTGGCTTGTCAATAAAGAGGGTTCTCATTAATCACAGTAGTTGAAAATCCCTATGCAAGTAGTTTACAATTGTTGCCCACTTAAGCACTATCGTTTTCTCATGTGTAGAGCTGATTTTTCTCTTGGCCTCCACCTGTAAGGTCTCATTGGTCTCCTAGGGTAAACAAATCCCTTGTTGGTCCCAACATGAAGGCAAACCAACTCTGGTCCTCTTATCAAAATAAATGTTGAATTTCATTACAACTTCTTTAACTTCTGACAACTTTGTCTCTGTTGTCTTCCTGCATAATTTTTTTAAAATCATTTTATTTATTTCTAGGACATACTCTGTTCTATTTTCAACTCCTAATTCCCTTAACTCCTTTTAGGCTCTTGAGTTAAGGAAATCAATCATTTTCCTAGCAAATTGGGTCCGTTGTTGTATCTTTTTCTCGCTACCAGCAATTAAACTTTCCATGTCTCATGCAATGGATTTCTCCTCTGCAACTATATACAAGGATTCCCAAATATCTTTCATAGGGCATATAATATCATTCCATATTATATCTCTTTCTTAAATAAGGGACACATTTCCCTTTAGTTTCTCCTTCATCTCTTTAATTTCTTGGGAAGCAACCTGAAAATAATTTTTATTCTTTAAAGTATTTTCCTGGGACATAGCCAATTCCACGTCGCCGGCAATGGCTTTCTCCTCTGCAACTATGAACAAGGATTCCCAAATATTCTTCATAGTGTGGATAATATCATTCCATATTATCTCTCTTGCTTAAATAAGGGACATATTTCCCTTAACTTTCTCCTTCAGCTCTTTAATTTCTTGGGAAGCAATCTGAAAATCATTTCTATACTTTAAAGTATTTTCCTAGGACATAGCCAATTCTCTTTTAGTGGTCTTTATAATTTTTAGAGCATCATCATAATTTCTTTGAACCTTCTTCATTTCATTTTTTGATATTTGCAGCTCAATCATTACTCTAGTTAATTTATCAACCGAGTATTCATAATTTGGTTGTACTAAGATAGTAGAAACACGAGAGTCAATTTTATGTTGTAAAACATAATTAATCTCTTCCAACTTAGAAATTTCATCATTTGTTTGCAAGAGCTCATTAGTCAAAACTTCTTTTTCTTTCTCTACATGTGCTACTTTTGAGGCCATTGGATGTTCTACAAAAGGCATTTCAATTTCTTTCTGAGCACTTGAATCTCTATCTCAGCTCCTTGAAACAACTTCTAGACAAATCTCCTGCCTTTAGGGTTCACACCAATTTTTACAATCATCTTCTTCAACTCTTCATTCTAAGTGGTCAAAGCTCTGGAATTTTCTTTTTCGAGTTTTAATTGATTGACCACTTCTCTAACAAGGCTTCATCTTTGTTAGCAACTATGGAAGTTTGATTCAAATCACTATATATCATCTCTCCAGCCTACTTGTGCAAATTGATTTTATCAGGCAGTGGGATCTCTCTGGAATCTACTGTCAGGTTGACAGTCTTGAAACCTAATGAAGAAGAGATAGTAAAAGTAGAGGGGTGAGAGAAAGATAGGCTTATTTGATTTCTCTGGAGATCCATGGTAGAAAGAAATTTAGTATGATAGTCAGATATGGATTGAGCTTCCAGTTGGGTCTCCATGATTTCATTTACTTTTATGTTCCTTTCTTCTATTTGAGAATATAATTGTTTTATGACTGGAACATAACTCTAAGCAGCCTCTTCTGGAACAGGGGAAGAAGGTGTACAAATGACTTCCCCCAACTGAAATTGAAAACCTACTAATGCTGAAAAATTGCCCCCTTAGACAAATTAATCCTCTTGGAGCCTTTATCTGCCTATTCTTCCAAGTCAATAATATCCTCACCGCCTCGTTTCAAATTATTTTCACTTGGATAAGGAGTCTCAACCTCCATCCCTCCCGATACATTGGTTTGTCCTCCATTTACTAATTTATCAACATCTGGTCAAGGCTCATGCACATAAGGAGCATATGCATTCTCCACTCATCTGTTTGAAATAATATGATGAGGGTCATATGACCATTTCTCACCTAGCTGTAGCTTCATACTTTCAAGGATTGTTTGCATGCTTGCCTATTATTTACAATAAAAGGCCCAACTGTTCTTGTCAATTTAAATAAATTCCCTTTATTCATTGGAACAAAATGTACTTGATCAACATTTAAAATCTGCCTGATAAATTCTAAAGAAAACAATCTCATGGGAACAAATGTGGGGAGTCTATAGGGGGAAACTTCTGTTCCATATAATATAGTCTCTGCATAGTCTTCAAATAAGAACCAATAACCTACTTTAACATCTTTACTGAGTTGAAGAAGAGACTAAGCCTTTGGTAGTATACAAGGTGAAGGAGAAATGTTTATGATTGAATAAGCAATTGATAGAAAATAAGTGGTGAAGTATATAATCTCCTCATAATTGGCATTACTTCTTATAACATCTATCCAAAACACCACTGACTGTTTGTTCTTATGAGGACCCATAATATTTAATCCCAAGTGCATAAAAATTTCAACATGAGTATATAAAAAGAGATAAGTAACCAAAGAGGGAAATCTGAAACATCCAGTGAGGGAAAGATTTGTTAATTGGGAGTTGACCATCTTTTCCCCGAAAGCATGTATGTCAAAATGGTCTCAAGATTCATAATCAAACTAAAAATTCCCATGATAGCTTTGTCAATGAAAATTGTGTCTTCTCTTACCAAAATCTTAGCAATAATTTGAAGTATGGGTTTGACCTCCTAAAAAAAAGTATCCAAAGGGAAACGAGTGGATTCCAAAGGAAAATGATTCTCAATGGGCATTAAGAAGAAGGTTAATTGAGCATAATTTGGTCCAAGGAATGCAGACAACAAAGTTTCTTCTGAGGTGGCGAAGGAATGATGGTGACCAGGTGGTGACGGGGCGATGACAAAACAAATAGAGTTTCACACTTGCTTGCCAATGTAGTACAGGGGCATACTCCCATGTGAAGGAAATATGATGGAGTCCTCCCCATAAAGCTCCTCCGTTGTCGATCTGTGGTCAGCGCAGATCTTTGACAATTTTTACGGAGGCACAGGATTGGTTAACTGTCGGGAATATAGTGTCTTCAGGTTTGCACCATCTGCTGGGCCCCTCCTCTTCTCTGCATTGCACTTGACAATTCATTTGACATTTAAAAATGTCCAACTTTGGTGAGCAAGGAACCACCAAAATCTATTTACTTTAAATTCTGCATTACAACTTAATCAACGCTGCTTAATCCGCCATTTAGAATTAATCAAAATCCTAAATCAAAACTTTGGCTTTTGATTTATTTTTTTAGTACCCACAACAACAGATTTATTTATATTATATATATATATTTATTATATATACTATTATATAATATTATATTATATATATCTTATTTTTGAATACATGAAGAAAAGTAAAATGAGCTACAACAAACATCTTGAACTAGTTGGTGACTTCGTCCAACATTAGTCAATTGTGTTTTTCTAACTATTTTACTTGGTATTCCTTTTACTTGTGCATCTTATGACACTAACCCAATATTTCATCTTTGACCACCCAATAGTTGTATAAGATTCCCTTTGCATGTTTCCGTGTGTAGAGTTGTGGGATTCGTAGAAACCCATTGTACACATCTTTCTCAATACTTATTAGGAATACAAATGATACTACCAACCCATACACATTATTGTACATGAAAAAATGGTTGTAGAAATATTATTTATTTGGCAAAACTAGGAATGGATGAGTTGTTCTACAATTATTTCCTACTCTACATACATATTATAGAAAGATGCCCTATAAAATGGGGACATCCATCCTTCATCTGTGATGTGCCATCTTGATTTCTAAATATTCTACTGAGCATTTGCACAAATTCTCTACATAGTTTTAGTCTTTGGGTGCTTTATGTCATATGCATGCTTGATATACCTCATGATTTCCCATTTGTAAAGACAAAATAATAGAATGTTAAATTCATCTTATTCAATCCCTAATATTGGCTTTGTCCCATATTTCTAAGCCCCTAGGTATTCTAATACTCCACATATGTATTAGCATCAAGGGTGATGGAAATCCATGTTGCCAACCCAAACACATAATTGTACATGAAAAAAAGGTTATGGAAATCTTGTTTTACTTAGCAACACTAGGAATGGAGAAGTTTTTGAGTTTAGGTTTTCTATAATGTGAGCAATTTTGATATGAGTCTTATGGATCCATCATTTTGTGTTTTTTAGTCGATGTTTCAAGCAAATAAGTGTGGCTCATCATCAAGACACTTATTGGCATAGCCTTATATTATATATATATATTATATATAATATATTATATTATTATATATTATTATATATAATAATATAATATATATTTAATTATATATATATATATTATTATATATATTATTATATATTATTATATTCTATATATATATTATGTATATTTATAATATATTATATTTTATATATATATTATATATAATTATATATATAACAGGGGTGTGTACTGGGATAAACATGTGTGTGAAGAATGGTATTGAAGTCAAGGGCAAGAGCAGGCGGTTCTGCCCGAGTTACATGATGTGTATAGTTGGCATGGGAGGAGGCCACCCTAAATGATGCGAAGGGAGCAGAAGCTTCGAGAAGGTGGTCGAGTGTTATGAAAACTGCAATTTCTTACTTATTTATTGCATTTGGATATTGGATATGGAAGTGAGGTTCATAGGCTTGAAGACATCTAAGTGTGCACATGCCCTTCACCTATGCATGCATGTTGGACTAGGCAAAATTGGGTCTGGAGGAATTGGTGAGGGGCAGAATGGGGCTCTTGTGTGCCTGGTCTCGATGAAAGTTAGAATTGTGTGGGATCTGAGGGATGGGGATTGTGACTACACCCAAATGAGTTCTGCTGCTAAAGCCTACTTACAAATAATTTATCTTTGCTCAAATTGGGGTTTGAGTGTTAACATTTTGGTTCATTGTTTCAATTTACTCTCTTTTTTTGTGTTGATGTTTTCTAGATAAGTTGATTTTCAGGCCCGCCTCAATCAACTTCCCTTGTGGCATTAGTATCACGTTAAAGCACAAGGTTATAATGCTGAGTGGTTTATGGGCTCAGTGCATGCAGTGGAGGGCATCCTCTTAGTGAGTTGGGGTGTTGATTCCAAGAGGAGGCAGATGCAACTCGTCTGCATATTGTGTGTTAGCTGGGCGGGGGTGGTCTCTAGCCTGGGATGGCCTGGCGGGCAAGGGGGGAAATCACTGTGAAATTGGCATGGATTGTTGTCATGATGCATCAGAGAGGGAGGGTTAGGTGAGGAGTTGGTTTTCGTAGACAACTTAGGGACCGGGTCGAGTAGGAGGAGGATCGTGCAAAGGAGGATGCATTTCCAAAGTGGGAGGTCACCCAGGGACGTAATATGTCACCAGGAAATGCGGTGCAACCGCCAACACTAGCCTCCATTTCCGATTAACAATGAGATATACATGTTAGTATGGGCATTCTCTAGGACCAGAGGTATAATGACAGAAATGAGTTGGTAGCTTACATAATTGATTTTTAATTTTCGCAAGGAGAAACTTTGGAATGCCTTGCTTCAATTTGTCACAGCCAACAAAGGTATGATGAAAGGTTGGATGAAATTGAAGTGATACTAGCTCATATCGATTACCATGTGCATGAGGGGCGAGGTCCAACTATTGTCCTTGCAAATTATCAGGCGCAAAATCCTCAATTTAATATGGTTGATGTTGCCTTTTTTTTGCTACCGTTGGTATTTTGGGTGATAGGGCTAGTATGTTTATAGAAATCATGTAAAAAATGGTTTTTTGTTTTTAGATTTTGCTCTTCTCTCCTAGCCAAAAAATCTGGTCGAAGTGAGGCCAGGAGAGTAGAGAAATTTTGGCATGGATGTAATCAATTTTTAAAAAATTAATATACAGCCCTGTTACAATATATATTATATATATATATATTTTATTTATATATTACATTCCTTAGTCTATTATCTATTTATATTAAATATAATTTTTGTATTTTCTTTAAGTTTTTGATTGTTTTACTTATTTTACTTATCTCTAAGGTTTATTTTATTTTTTATTTGATGCTTTGATTGAACATTTATTTCACCTTACGTTAAATGGATTCTTTGACTTTTTTTAGTTTCTCACACAATATCTCTCATCTATTTATTCATTGAGGTTTGATTAGATTTCTCATCAGTGTCCTGATGATGGGCCACACTTGCTGGCATGAAACGTCGACTAAAAAACCCAGTGTGATGGATCTAGAAGACTTATAAAAAATGGAGGAGTTGATATACAATTGTTTCCTAGTCTACATAAAAATTAGAGCAAGAGACCCTATAAAATGGGGACATCCTTCCTTCATATGTGATGTTCCATATTGATTTCAAAATATTCTACTGAGCATTTCCACTAAAGATTACATATTCTAGTCTTCGGGTGCTTAATGTCATATGCATGCAAGCTTGATATACTTCATGATGTGCCCCACATGTCAGCAGAGGTACATATCCTTTTCAGAGTAGCATTCATTACCATTGTAATCCCAAGGTCACAAGCAAAAAGCCATGTAAAAACCATGTGAGGCCCTATATTAGCCATCTTAGTCCTATGTCATTGTCATTGAATCTATATTCAGTTGTTTGGTTAGACCATGCCCTGTCCCTTGAAGTTCCACTTAAGTTCACTCTCATCCCTAACTTTATTAGAGGGATTTAGGTGAACTCTCTTGTGGACTCATGGTTTTATGGGAGATTTGCATTTATAGGGGTGATCATTGGTGCATGGGCTAGTCCAATCTGCGTCAAGGTGAACATATTTCATTCCACATGGTTAGAATCTATTGAGTCTGTGTGTGACCTTAGCCTTGGTGCAATATTCCTCTTGAAAAGTTTCAAATCATAGTAGTCTCTTTTGAAAACATTCACATTTCCTGAGGCAGTTCACTATTCCCAATGCAAAGTGATCCTGGTGGTCAAAATTTCAATTTGGTCTCATCTCTTTCAGTGTGAAGAGAGGAATCCATGCCACGTCAATTTTTTCTGGTCAGAGATAGCAATGACTAGTTAAAACTTGGTCAAAATTGGTCAACAAGTTTCTAGGTGATAAAATAGGGGTAGCATTGGGTTGTTTGTGACATGCATTACATCAAAAGTGGCATACTCAAGGAAAGGAACAAAATCCATGTTTCATATTTTGCAAATCCTCAAGGGCATTAGAGATCATCCACTTGGGCATAATGATGTAGCCAGACAAGTTTTTAGGAGGCATAACAAGGGAAAATCTTGTAGAATTAGAAATTTAATATGTCAATTTTTTTCTACAAAATGAGATGAAAAAAACCATTGTTTTGATTTCTCCAAATTCTTTAGGGAATTAGAGGTCTAACAGAGGGCTTGATGACATGGCAGGCAAGTGATGAAGTGGTGATGCTAACCAAGATATTAGGATTCCAATAGACACCCAATTTAGATTCAGGCTGATTTTAACATACCTAGGCACCAAAATTATTAGAAAGTCAAGGACATTGGAGATCCAACTTCCATGTGGCTAAGTAGAATTACTAAAGGGAAAATTCAAAGTTGGAGATGCCACTTGAAGAAGAGGTCGCTCATGGAAAGTTTGAGCATCACCAAGAAGGGTTAAGCAATAGTAAGGGAAACCTCCATTCTTAATGAAACTCACTCCCTTGGAAAAATCCATTTATATCAACTTAGAAGAGTATTGACTTTACATTTCAACAAGAGGTGAAGTGCAAAGGGGCACAGGTACATCAAAACATCCATTTATTTTGAAAATACATTTTATTTGCTTATTTTTTCTATATTTAGAGTAGGATATCCGCCTGCTAGTTTTTCTTAATTTTATATTTTAACAAGATAAAATATTGGGGATAATTGATTTAACTGATATATCTTACCAAGATAGGGAACAAGTCTCTATTACACATTATTTTACACTTGTATCTAGCCATTGGAATTTGCATATTTGAAGATTAAAATGTTGTACCAGAGTAATTTGCATAAATTACAACAAGTTCTACATTTATCCAAGCAAGCACTTTCAGACTAGAACTTTTTCATTTTCTCTAAAGTGTTTAAAAATCATTATTTTCATTATTTAAAGTAATTTTCTATAATTTCCAGCTTGTTGAAAATTGTGTTTTTAGTTAAATTTGGGTAGAAGGGAGGCCTCAAAAGCATCTATATTAACATTTCCACCCCCTAGACTAACCCTCTACGAGTGTTCAGACACTTGTAGGGTGGCTATAAGGGTAGAATCATATTGTTGTTCCTACATTTTACGCAGAATTTATAGTCTATCACACAAAACAACAAGTTTTTTTAAGTCATATCTCCTAATCTAGTCACCCAAATTGAAAGATAACATCACTTGTTATAATTTTTAGTGTATACCAAAATCCATAGGTTGTAGTTCACGTGTCTAGAAAATTTTTGCTAATGATATTTGTTGTTTGGACTTATGCTACTACATTGACATTTTTATAGCTAGGCAACAAGTATAAGGTAAACACTTCCAGCTCCATTAACTCCATATAAGGAATTGGTCTTGTACCAGAGTTGTTGAGGATAATTAAAGGACTCCCCACATAGTTTAGGGACTATTGGGGCTAAGTAGCGGGGGCTTCGACTGAAGTGACAATGGGTGCTTGCTCTGTGTGTACCTATATAGCAGGTAACCAAGACCTTAGCAACACTGTTAATTTGATCGGTAACATTTTTTGGCATCATTGTTGGGGATAAGGTTAAGTAACCCAACATTTCAATGACATTTTAAAGATATATATTAATGTGTGAATTGTTCCATTCCATGGATAACATATTTTTGCGTCATTGTCGGGGATAAGGTCAATTAATTCGGTCTTAAGGACATACCCTTGGTAATATTGTTATTTTTTATTTGTACTTGATGAGATATTTGATTAATGACTAACTTGCAAGATATTATTTGGCAACTCCACTCCAACAAAACATAAAAAAATATGGTACACAAGGCTACTTTCCAAGATAAGGAACAAGGTAAGTAATGTATGTATTGGTGACTCCATTGTGGTATTCTTATTTTCATTTTTCACCTTATAAAATTTTAGCCTTACTGGAAATTTATTATTTTGACTAACAAAAAGATGGAGATATTATTGGGAATAAAAGAGTATTGAGAGAGGAGGTGAATCGATATTTTACAATTTTTAAATGTATTTTCTCAACTAGTTAATCAAATGCAATCATAACAACAAAACATCATTCACATAACATTTTTACAAAGATATTTTAATGTGGAAACCCTTCTGAGAGAAAAATTACAAAGCTTGTTTTTATTATGATGTAAATCTAAAGCCTCAACTTCTAATTACATCAAATTTGTTGAGCACCCACTCACACGAGGCCCCAACCCCCTACTTTCTTGAGCACCAACCTTTGCTCTATATAGGCACTCACATGTTGGTTCTAATCATATCTATATTTCATTCATTTTCAAATTGAGATCTCCAGCAATTTTTTGTAATTTTGAATTTTTTGAAATAGATCACAGACAACCTTCTTCCAATTTGAATTTTACACTCCCTATGTTGCACATAGACAACTACATCTTCTTTAATTATCAATTTTTTGTGCCAAAAACATATGCTACAACCTGTTGTATATTGTTCATGATCTACAAGTCTCCCTTTATCATTCTTAGCACTCTTCTCATGCAGATCAAACAAGTCGCTCGAGTCTTACACAACAATGACTTCTACACTTTATTCTTCTTCATTTGTGTATGGGGACTACTCTTCTCACGTCTTCATGCATCCTATTTACAGACGTTGCACCTTTTATCTTCTTTCCCAAATTTGGCACTCAAACCCAAAAATTTTGCTTCAGCCTCTAATTTCCAACTACATGACCAACTTTATTTCCTTAATACCTTCCTTTTATAGCTATGTCCAATATTTACCTTGGGAATCACTCTACAATATTTTCCCATAGTAAAATTTTGGGACTCAAAAGCCAAGTTTCCCTGAAACATTCAATTCTGTTAGACACCAAAAATATTTTATTGTGCCTTAGCCTTCAACTCTTGGCTCATATGACTGTGATAGATGATCATGGACTCAAAAATCCAAATCTTAGCCTGTTGATTGTTCTCTTCTCATGTGCACCCTAGATTACTAAATAATTCAAATATCCTAAAACTGTGTTATTGGAACTTTGATCCATTGTGGAACCTTGACCTTTTCACTCCAATCCAAAATCCGAGATTTTGTACGTTTCGCTAGCGATCAAATCCTATGGATCCCAAAATTTCCGGATATCCTAGACCTTACTCTTGTTTTTGATCCACAACCTTATCATAATTATTTTTGGAACACATAGAAACATTAGAAATAAAACCCCTAGGCATGAATCCAAAAATTTCCCACATCACTTGTTGACATCGTTGTGCCATGTGGAACCACGTGAGTGGTCCACATATCACCTGAAAATGATCCACTTGGTCACTTGAAAATGTCGAAATTGCATGCCAAGTATCACTCGCCACATCATCATGTTGATGTCACCTTGTTGTGTTAGTGTACCATGTTGTTCTCCATGTCAACTCCACCTGTACCTATTATTCAATCCATGCCTTCCAAATTCATTGATCATATCTTGATCACCATTCTATTTGATCAACAACTAGGATTAGTTATGGGGCCCTCCCACATGTACGATGGATAACGGAAATGGTGGGGTCTACAAATTTTCAATTTTGCAGTTGAACCTTGTGCACCTTCCTCTAAGCACACGACCAACAAATCTCCCCCTGCTTGATCAGATGATTTGTATCAATTGTGCCCCCCCTATGCCCAACGGATAATGGGGGGGGGTCCACAATTTGGTGTTTAGTGCTCACGAAATCAAGGCCAAAGGCTAGAACTCTAACCTCTATCATTCTACCTATTCGTGCCAAGGCCCACTTGGCCTAGCCATGTCATCACCACATCGTTGCTCTTCATCCACTCACACTCTACCACCTCTACTATACCTACTACACCTTATCACATTGCCACATCAACTACTACCATATGTTGTTAGGTCCAAGTGGAACCATGCACCTTGAATCCTACCAAAACATCAAATAGGGATATCTCCTGGTCCTTTAGGAGTTGTACTAAGTGTCATATATGATTGGAAAGGTATCTGAGAGGACCATCCAACTACATCCTTTGCAAGAGAATTGGAGTAAGCCAATAATAAATATAATGCCTTAAAATATATGCCATTTAGATCATACATCCATAAAGACATAATAACACTTCATTAACAACATCAACAAACTCCCCTAAGCTTGTAGGCCCTTGACATCAATGACAACCAATATTGAAATTTTCTCAACAATATCCCATTTGACATTGATGGAAACACTACCAAACATTGTTGATTCATTGATGGAAACACCATCACTTAGCCACATTCCCCCTAACACTTATTAGGTTGTTACATAAAACTACTTACAATGGTTTTAATATACTCCCCCTAGAAATCTCACTCTCCATTGTTGTTGGAAAAAAAAATTGTTGACAACACACGTCCATTTCACATTCTACTCCTTGTGCTGCAAAACATATTGAAAATGCTATTGTTATTGTTGTTGTTATGAGAAGCTCACACATCCCCTTTTAACTCCTATTGTTTAGGCACTTCTACCCCTTGTTTTTGAGTAAATTATGAGCAGTTTTTACTGATTCCAATGTTTGGGCATTGACTCCAATGTTTTGGCACTTCTCCCCTTTGACATTAATGGTAAAAGGTGCAAATGGTTGAAAAATCTCCCCCTAAGATCATATATCTCCAAAAAGGGTCGCTGTTAAATGTAAGTCCTTTGCCTGAACATTCCTGAGGGTTGAAAACTTCCTTTAAAATACATAGTTAAAAACTTTCTATGTTGTCGTTTTATTTCTGCAGCTTACTCTCAAAATATCTCAACATGTTGAGTAGCTACCAGTCCCAAACTGACTGATTTACTATACACTCCCAATTGTTGTTTGAGGTACTCAAAGGATTCCTTCGGAAGTGGTTTGGTAAAAATATCTATAACTTGCTCATTAGTGGTAACATACTCAAGCCTAACAACATGATCAACAAGTTGATCTCTCAAAAAATTATACTTAATTGAAATATATTTTGTTTTTGAGTGCATAATAGGATTTTTAGAGATAGTTATTACACTAGTGTTGTCACATATGATGGGGATAGGATCATTAAATTCTACCTTGAAATCCTTGAGTGTTTGCTTCATCCAAAGGATTTGTGTACAACAAGTTGTTGTTGCTACATATTCATCTTCAATTGTTGATAAGGAATTAGAGTTTTGTTTTTAAAAATCTTACCCAAGATACTAGGCAATTGCCCAAAAAGAATGTTGCTCTACTTAAACTCTTCCTGTCTGTAATGCTACCTACCAAATCTACATTAGTATCAAATTTCAAATTGAATTCTTTACTTATTTCATACCTTATACAAAAATCAATTATGCCCTCGAGATATTTGAAAATCATTTTGACTACATTTACATGGCTCTCTTTAGGACTTGATTAAAATATGGAAACTAGACCTACTGCTTGCATTATATTAGTTCTTGAGATAGTTGAATACAACAAACTTCCAATCATAGACCTATAAGCCATCTTATTTACATTAGGAGACACATCTTATTTACTCAATTTGCAAATAGTCACCATAGGTGTGCTAACAATCTTGCACTTATCCATTCCAAAAATTTTCAAAGTTTCTTTTAAATATTTGGATTGGGAAATAAAAATACCTTTTTTGGACTTTGTGACTTACAGTCCAACAAAGAATGACAATTCTCCCAACATGGACATTTTGAATTCCTTATGCATTTTTTCAAAAAACTATTGACCCATTTGCTCTATATCACTCCCAAAAATGATATCATCTACATACACAATAATGATTAGTAAATTATCATTTTCAAATTTAATGTGCAACTTGTTGTTTGTGTCCCTCATTTAAACCCTTGTTGTTGTAGGTATTTGTCTAGCCTTACATACCAAGCCCTTGGAGCATGTTTGATCCCAGATAATGCTTCACAATCAACACACTTGATATCCATCTCCTAAGAATTGAAATCCTTCAAGAAATTCAATGTATTGTTCCTCTTCTAACTCGCCATTGAGAAAGGTCGATTTGACATTCGTTTGATAAACTTTAAAATTTTTACGACTTGAAAATCCCAAGAACATCATAATAAGCTCTAATATAGCTATAGGGGGGAAGTTTATTCATAATCAATACCATCTACTTGAGCATAACTTTTGCATACCAAACTGACTTTGTTCCTTACCACTTGTCCTTCCTCATTTAGTTTGTTCTTAAACACCCACTTGGTACCAATAACATTATTACAGTTTGGTCTAGGAACTAGTTCCCAAGTGTTTTTTTTATCTATCTAATCTAACTCTTCATCCATTGCCTTAACCCATAATTTATCTTCATTTGCTTGACTGAAGTTTTTGGGTTTTATTTGAGACAACATAACGAAATTTGTGTTTCTAGTACTGCCTAAGGATCTTCTTATTGTCTAAACTCCTAGTTCTTTGTCTCCAACTATTTGACTCTTAGGATGTTGCTTTTGTACACAACTAGATGGGGTTTTGTGCCTCTGAGGGTTCCTTTCTTCTTCTTCTTCTCTTTCTTCTAGTTTTACATATTTAAAAACATACTCACCATCATTTAGTTTTTCTTTTTCTTAGGATTTTTCTAGATGTGGCAATGCTTCATCTACCTTGACATCAATACATTCCACCATTTTCTTGGTTCTCTTGCTATAGAATTTATATCCCCTAGTAATGTAAACTTTGAAACAAGAACTATAAACTCAAAAAAGGAACTCTAGCCAAAAAACCCCCAAAAAACATGAAAAACAATGCTAAAAATGAAAAGTGTTGATGCTGGAATAACACTTTTTTTTTCTAAGGTAAATTTTCAACATGTTTTAAAAATGGCGGTGAAAACCAATTTTTTGTGCAAAAATAGTTAAGAAAACACCTTCAAAACGAAAAGTGTTGATGTTCGAATAATACTTTTTTTTCAAGGTAAATTTTGTGCAAAAAACACCCTCAA
This sequence comes from Pinus taeda, assembly GCA_000404065.3. Lineage (NCBI taxonomy): Eukaryota > Viridiplantae > Streptophyta > Pinopsida > Pinales > Pinaceae > Pinus > Pinus taeda. The sequence goes on along the minus strand of APFE030262942.1, from coordinate 68,577 downwards.
AACGAAAAGTGTTGACGTTGGAATAACACTTTTTTTTTTTAAGGGCAAATTTTCAACATTTCGAAATAATGGCATACAAGATTTTATCATGACTCTGAAAAACATTAAAATTTCAAAAGAATAATGAAAAAAATAAATTAAAAACTAAAACAATGAAAAAACACAAAACAAAAAAAATTAAAAAAAAAATTAACAAAA
>APFE030262942.1:48312-67149 GCA_000404065.3 Pinus taeda | reverse complement strand
ATATATATATATTTGCTTTTTTAAGTAATCGACATTTAAAAAAAGAAAAATAAAACAACTTGAAAATTCGTTAAGTAATCATGATTTAAAAAAAATTGGATATAATAAATTTTAAAGTGTGAAAAATAAACACTTTAAGAAAAAGGTATGCTACATCAACATGTTTCAAAATGAGCATGAAAATCACTAACATTTAAAACCAAATATTTATATTTGATACATAAGAAAATTTGAAGTGTTAAAAATATACTTTGAAAAAAAAGAAGTGTATTCTACATCACCACTTTTCAAAATCGGGTGACTTTTTTGCTACCTATATGAAACGGGTAATCATATCAGTTATTTAAAGTGTCAAAAATATGCTCCGAAAAGAAAGAAGTGTATTCTGCGTCACCACTTTTCAAAATCAGGTCACTTATTTGCTACCTCTATGAAATGGGTAATCGTATCAGTTCCCGTTTCAAAGTTTACATTGTTCCTTTCTTTTAAATTAATATCCGAGAAAAATATCCTCATCTGCTCAAAATTCATACTTATCCAGTTTCCTATCATTCCTTTTTATATAGCATTTGTTTCCGAATACTTCGATTTTTTTCATAGAGGCTAGCCTTCCTTTCCATGACTTGTAAGGATTTTTGTCACTATTCAGTCTAAACAAAATTATATTAGATAAGTATGCAACATTTTGAGATGCTTCACCTGAGAAAATGTGTGCCACTTTTGCTTCATCCATCATTGCTCTTGCCATCTCCTGAACAAACATATTCTTTCTCTCTACTACACCATTTTGCTGGTGGGTTTTGGAAACTAAATATTTTCTCTTGATTCCATGCTCCTCGCAGAATTCTTCAAACTCATTGAAGGTGAATTCTCCTCCTCTTTCTAACCTTAAGAATTTGATTTTTAAGTCTTTTTCATTTTCTACCTGAACCTTAAAAACTTTGAACTTGTTGACAACATCTGATTTTTCTTTAAGCATAATAATCGATATTGCTCTTGTAAAGTCATCAATGAACATAAATCAAGTTCTTTTCTCCTCTTGGGCTGTGTGTTCTTGCAGGGCCACATATATCAGTATGAACCAACTCTAGGTATCTATATTTTGAATACTCTTTTGTCTTGAAGTGCACCCTTGTCTACTTTCAAAATTGACATGATTTACATATGGAGATGTCCATCTTTGATAGCCTTTCCATGCCTCTTATTGCCCTTGTTTTGTTGATTTTTAATAAATTATCAAATTTCACGTGTCCCATTCTCTTGTGCCATAATCAGGTTTCATCTATCTTGCTTAAGCAACATTTTAATCTAGAGCTATCAAAGACATATACATTACTGGGGCCTTGATTTCTTTGCCTACCAATTTACTGTTCTCAACCTTCCTTATTTTATAGTCCTTAGATCAAAAGTTTATCTCATAGCCATTACAACACATTTGGTTTATACTTATAAGATTGTGCTTTATACCATCCACATAAAGAATATTCTAGGATTTGGTCTTCTCGTCTAAGCTGACAAATCCCTTTCCTCTTATTTGGGCTAGAGAATTATTTGCAAATGTGACATTGCCTCTCCTATATTCTCTTATAAATAAGAATTTACTTTTGTCTCGAATCATGTTTTTAGAACACCCACTTTCAACATACCATTTTCCTTCTTGGTCATAAGCATATAGGGAAAATCCACATTCTTTGGTCATCTTTGTCTTTTACTTCCATTTATTTATGTTTCCTTGGTGTGTGGATTTCTTAGGAATCTATTGCCTAGGAGGGTTAAAAAGTATAATTTTGCATTCATGGGTTTCATGACCAAAGTTGTTACAATTGAAACATTCAATCTCATTCAAGAGAGGGGAGAATGATTTTCTCTTTCCAATAAAATAATTTCTAGATCTAAAATTTGGAAGTAGTTGTGTCTAAAATTTTCATCCCTTTCAACCCTACTAGATTTAAAATTAACAACCTAATGTCTGAAATTATGAAATACATAGAAATTACCATAAAATAACTTTGGTACCTGAAATTTTGCAATCGTTGTGGATGAGTAGAACTACTGAAATTCAACTACCTTGCTTGTTGGTACGCAGGTATGTGTTGAGCGATATTTGAAGTCTTGACTGGATTAACGTTTTTATGATTGCTTCTTTGATAAACCTTTCCTTTTTCTTTGTTGGCATTCCCTTTGAGTTCTTTTGCATAGCTTTGAAGAGCTTCACTTCCTAAGGACCTAATTCTATATTCACCTTTTAAGTTATGTTGGGGATTTGTGTATCCCAAGCCCATTTTTATTGTAGGTGATATTTGAACATTTATAATGCCATTTAGGGTCTTTGATCCTTTAACAAATTTTAGATTGATATCCATATTGGATTTTGATTTCTCCAGGTCTATTCTTAGGGAGACAAACTATGCCATCTAGCTTTTGGAAATCATTTTCCCATTCTGACACTTAAATTGTAAGAAATTCCTCTATTCTCTTTACTTCTCCAAGCTAGGTATTTAGGGAGATAATGTCTTCTTCATATGCATTTGAGACTATCTTTTCTTTATTTTTGGATAATTCTAGCTTCAAGAACTCATTTTCATCTTCTAATTTATCATAGCTCGTTTGTTTGTTTCTTAATTGTTTTACTGGAATATCTTTGAGTCTAACAAATTCTTCTAATTTTACTTTTTGAAGATCAAAGGCTTCATTATCAAAATGATATATACTTTCTTCTGCTCTCATTAGTTGTTCCTTTAGCTATATGTTCTTCTTTCCAGCATTCTTTAATTCATTTAGAGCATTGACAAGCTCTGCTTCAAGATCCACCAGACCTCCAAATTCTTCTTCAGTATGAATTATCCTTAAATGTTAATTTAGAGTCCAAATCCATAAGAAGACATTCATCTTTCTCTTCTTCAGAAGATTCTTCATTGTTGGCTTCAGATGAGTTGTTGTCTTCTTTAGAGTGTAATCTCTTCTTCTTTAAGTCTTTCTCTTCGAAGATTTATTTTTGTTCTTTTACTCTTTTTCTTTCTCTTTCTTCTCAACTTTATTATAGGGACATTTTAAGGAAAATTTTCCAACTCTTCCACAATCAAATCACTTGAAGGGAAACTTACCTTATACTTTCCTGATCCTCACTTTAAGTTCCTTATAAATTAAGCCATCCCTTGATCTGATTCACAATTGTATCATTCCTAGTGGTATTCAGGCTTCTTTGAAGCTTTTAAGGTTTCCTCCTTTGGCTTTGGTTTCTCTTCTGCAATTCTCATTTCATAAGTTGTGAGAATTCCATGCAATTGTTCCATAGTGATAATGCTCATATCTTGAATCTCTTCTATTGCAGAGATTTTGGCATTGAATCTCATAAGAAACGATCTTAATACTTTTCACACAACTACATCATCCTTAAGTTTATCATGAAGTCCTCTAATCATATTAGCCACTACAACAACTCTTAGAAAATAATAAGAAATACTCTCATCATCATTCATCGTTAAACTTTCGAATTTCATTCTATAAGTCTAGAGTTTAGCTTTCTTTACCTTGTCATCACTTTCATAACTGTTCTTGAGTTTTTCCTAGACCTCCTTTGCATATTTTCAATGCATCACCTTGACTAGCTTAGATTGGTTAATACCGAACATAATTGCATTCCTAGCCTTAACATTATTTGAATAGGCCCTTCTTTCATCTGGATCTGTTGGAAATGTGTATCCAACTTCTACAAAGAGACATGATATAAGCTTCCATTTTAAATTTCTAGAACACATGTTTGGTTCCATCAAAGAATGGTGCTCTATTTGAGAAAGTACCCTAATTGGCCATGATTTCCTGCAGATCTACCTTATAGTGTGTAAACTATTCCTGAAGGAACCTGCTCTAATAGCAATTGTTGGGAATAAAAGAATATTGATATGGGGGTGGGTGAATCAGTATTTTACAATTTTTAAACTCATGTTCTCAACTATTTAATCAAATACAATCATAATAACAAAACACCATTCACATTACATTTTCATAATGCGATTTTAACATGGAAACCCTTTTGGAAGGAAAACCACAAAGCTTGTGTTTATTATGATGTAGATCTAAAGCCCCAACTGCTAATTACATCAAATTTTGTGAGAATCCACTCCCAAGAGGCTCCAACCCCCTTAGATATTCAACCCCTACTTGCTTGAGGCACCAACCTCTAATATGTACAAGCACCCACCTGTTGTTGCCAATCAGATCTATATTTCATTCATTTTGGAAATGAGATCTCTAGTAATTTTCTATAATTCTGAATTTGTTGAAAGGTATCTCACACAACCTTCTTACAATCTAAATTTTACACTCCCTCTCTCACACACACACAAATACATCTTCTTTAATTATCAATAGTTTGTGTCAACCTCCTCAGCTATAACATGTTGTATATTTTTCATGATCTACAAGTCTCCCTTTACCATTCTTAGCAGTCTTCTCATGCAAATCAAACAGGCCATTTGACTCTTAGAAAATAATGGCTTACACACTTTGTTCTTCTTCAGTTGTTCATGGGGACTACTCTTTCCACATCGTCATGCATCCTATTTATATATGTTGCACCTTTTATTTTCTTTAGCAAATTTTGTGCTCAAACACCAAAATTCTGCTTTAACATCTAATTTCCAACTGCACGACCAACCTTTCTTTCCTCAATTTACCTTCCTTTTATAGCTTTGTCCAATACTTACCTTAGGTATCACTCCACAGTGGTTTCCCATGGTAATTTTTGTTCTTGACTAGATCAACAATCATGACTATGTCCTTAACTAAATTTGGTGCTCAAACGCCAAGATTCCTTGAAACATTCAATTTTGTTAAACACCAAAATTATTTTGTTGCACCTTAGCCTTCAACTCTTAGCTCATATGACCGTCAATTATGACCATGGACTAAAAAATATGGATCTGGGTTTGTTGATTGTTTTCTTCTTGCATGTACCCCAAATTATTAAATAAGTTGATTATCCTAGAATTGTGTTGTTGGAACTTTGATCTATTGTGAAGCCTTGACCTTTGTGTTCTAAGTCAGAATTTGGGAGTTTATACGTTTTGCGAGTGATAAAATCCTCTGGATCCCATGATGTGCACATATGTCTGGATATCCCAGACCTTACTCTTGCTTCGAGCCCATAAGCTTTTCACAATAATTTTTAAAACACAAAGAAACATTACAAATACAACCCTTAGGTATGAATCCCAACCTTTATCCACACCACTTGTTGATGTCATGATGACATCACTATGCCATGTGGCACCCTATGAGGGGTCCATGTGTCACCCAAAAATGGTTCACTTGACCACCTAAAAATGCAAAAACTACATGCCACATCATCATGCTAATGTCACCTTGTTGTGTCAACATGCCATGTTGTTCTCCATGTCAAATCCACATGTACTTGTTGCCTAACTGTACCTATTATTTAACTCTTGCCTTCCAACTCAGTTAATTTTTTATCGACCACCATTCTGTTTGATCAACAACTGGGTCTACAAGTTGTTGGTTTTGTGGTTGAACCCCTTGCACCTTCCTCCAAGAGCACACCCAATAGATATCTCTCTACTTTATTTGATGGTTTGTATGAATTTCAAGGCCCCCCTATGCTCGATAAATAATGGAGGGGTGGTCCATAATTTGGAATTAACTACTTGTAGAACCTATGCCAAACACTAGAACTCTAGCCTCTGTCGTTCTTCTTATTCGTGCCAAGGTCTACCTAACCTAGCCATGTCATCACCACATCATTGCTCTTCATCCACTCACATTTTTCCACTTTAGTTACACCTCATCACACCACCACATCAACATTGCCATATTAGTTGCTACTGTACGTTGTCAGGTCCAAGTGGATCCATGCACCTTCAAACCTTGCCAAAACTTTAAACAATGATATCTATTGATGCCTTCAAAGTTATACCAAGTGCCATATGTTGTTGGAAAGGTCTCCCATAGGACCATCCAACTACATCCTTTGTAATAGCATTGGACCATGTCACTAACATAATAAATTCCTTCAAAGATATGCCATTTAGACCCTACATCTAGAAACACACAAGAAAACTTTAGTAGAAACATCAACAAACTCCCCTTGAGCTTGTAGGACCTTGAGATCAATGGCCAAGTTTTACATTGATGAAATCCAATCTTGCAATCTGCTAAACAAATACTTCTTTGGTTGCCACCATTTTATGATCCAGTTGAAATTTTCTCCATGACTATAAAGTTAGGCTGGGGGGAAAACTGATTTCAGTGGATATGGGGATTTATTAATAAATTACCTTAATTCATTTATCTTATATCATAAAAAATTGGCATCCTCCATGAGGATGTTATGATGCTTCACGTCACAGTAAGTTTGGAAGGGTCTACATGGATGTGGTACAATGGCCTTGAAAAAGGTATGTCCACATCCTTCACAAAATTCCTCGAAGCACTTTGTGCAAAATGGAATCGTAACCCAAAAAGTTGGTTTCCAATGATTCAAGTAATAGAAGGGATCTATATAGCACAAATAATTATAGAGTAATGGCTCTAGTTCTAGAAGGATAATGGTGGTGAAGAAAAATAAAATTTCAATGAAGAGACTCAACCTACTTCTCCCCCTAAAGTTTGTTGAAGAAAGTGTAACTAGGTTCAGCCTTCATAAATCTAATTTTGTTCTTTGTACTTGTAAAGAAAACGAAATATTACTGTTGTTATTTATAACAATGAGTTTCTTGCTCATTGATTAGGTCAAATACATATTTAAGTGCTTCTAGGATGTCAACGAGTCAATGTATTTATTAAATACCCTTATGGGCTTGTTACACTATGTAATAATAAATATTAGAGTCATAAGAAGACCTCCAAGCAAAGTCATAAGCCTCCTTCAAGCATTGGCACCATCAAAAGAAGTAACCTAAATTATATAGAGTAAGTCGGCTTCAAGTCTTCATGTCAGCCTCAAGTTGACATAAAAGAAGGAGAAAAAATCCTATATAAGGATCCATTTAACCTCCTCAAAATAGAATCATATCATCTTTGAAATCAGCGAGAAAGAGGACGAGTAAAGGGTACGAATAAGTCAAGGAAAAAGGTATCCAAGTGCAGTGAAGAAGGAAGGAAGTAAAGTGAGTTTTTGGGGATTGTTCTAGGGCTAATTGAAATCACACGTGTGAAGGCAAGAAGGATATTTTGCTGTCATATCAAGCTCTCCTATTACAGTTATAAAGGAGAAGTGTTTGGGCTAGAAAAGAGTGCCTATATGGCCTTTCATTCAAGTGAGGAAGAAGGCTACACAAGCGAAGGAAGAAGGAGGAGTCTAACATAGTTTTTGTAAAGATATTCCCTCACACATGTGAATAATTAGGGATGTATTACTACTGCTCTAAGTCTGCAATCTTTGTGAAGAAAAGAAGGCCCGATTGGGAGTTGAAAAGTTCATCTTCTTAATTTAGAAAGGCTCCATGTCAAGCGAAGGACGAAAAGGAAAAGGATCACTCTAGGGCATACAATCTAGGGTTTCTATAGTTTCCAGAAGAAGAATAACAAAGTGCTGGAAGGAGGAAGACAAAGTGCCGGAAGAGGGAGGATGAAGTGTTGCAAGAGGAAGTAATCATGAACGGGCTTGAATTATGCTTGGAGGATCTTCTTGTCAAGGGTCTAGGGTTTGGCATTGATTAATAAAAGCTTCATTAAGAGAAATTTAATAAAGTTTTTTCCTCTCTAAGAGAGAGAGGCTTTTCCCTAGTAGAGAGCCAACATCTTGTGTTCTTTTTTGTTGTGTTTTGGTAGCAGTTTGATGAAGTAAACACACACACTAATAATAATAAGAAGAACATCAACTAACAAAGATAAATTGTAAAAGTGCTTCACAAAAAGTTATCAAGTCTAGAAGAATCCTACTATATATAACTGCCCTTGATTCTTCAACATGATATTAGAGCTAAGGTAACACATCAAGGAAAGGGCATCTCAAGAACACTCATAAGGTGACTCATCAAGGAAGAATATCTCAAGGAAATATACAAGGTTTAAGCATCAAGCCAAGAAGTCTTAATCACATCAAGAAAAAGAAAGGACTACAAGAAGACTACAAAACAAGAGGAGAAGCCTTTTTGTATAAAGGCACCTACAAGAAGAGAAAATCAAAGAGGGGCCTACATCAAGATACACCATCTTCAAAAGGAAAATTAGTACAAGTTAAGTCATCAAGAAAATCTCATCATCAAACAAGTCCATTTGAAGAAAGCAACTTGAAGAACATCAAGATCTAAGGAAGGCAAGCCATCAAGTCTGCAAGAAGAAAGCAAGTCCACTACACCTCAAACTCTATCAAGTAAGTATATGTCCCCTTCTGAATATACCTCAATGTATTTTTGCAAGGAAAGCAACAAATTGGTTGTGACCACTAACTTCCTTACATGGAAGAAGATGATTGATTTTCTTCTCAAAGAGAATGAAGTTCTAGATCACATCAAAGGGAATATCACAATTCCTACGAAGGAACAAACTCAAGCCTTAGCCAAGCACAATAATGATGATACAAGAGCTCAAAGGATTTTAATGGAATCCATCAAATACTCTCTCATTCCTTGTGTCTCAAAATTTGAAACATCAAAATAAATCTATGACAAGCTAATAGAGATATTCTCGGTAAGCACAATTGGAGAAGTGATATCGCTATGAAATGATTTTACAAGATGAAGATATCAAAGGAAGGAATAGCTCCATACTTCATGAAGACCTCTGAGATGAGGGATCAACTTCAAGAGTTGGGATAAGTCATGTCTGACAGAGAAATGACAACCATAGTACTCAATGCTCTCCCTGAGTATTGGGGCAACTTCACATCAAGCATATATGCCAAGAAAGAAGCAACCCCACTAAGTGAATTATGGTGACTATGTAAGATAGAGGAAACTATACTCAAAGAAAAATATGACGTGGGATCAAAGAAGCAAGAATTTGCAACCATGGCCAAGTGAAATTTGGAAAATTTGGTCCATGAAGAACAAACAATAGAGATATGTCCAAAGTCCAATTCTTTTGATGCCAAGAATATGGACACTACAAAAGGAATTGTCCTAAACTTAAGAAGGACAACAACAAAAAAAATAAAAAGGGAAGAATCTCATGTAACTCAACAGGTGAAAGAAGAAGACAAGAAGCATAAGAAGGAAGATCCTCCAGATCTCTACTACAACTAAGTCTACTTCTTTACTTAAAGTCTTCTTTCAAAGTTTTGAGTAGTATAGGAGCATGTAGAGATTGAAAAAAATGCATGGTTAGAAATACCTTCTAGAATATAGGAGCATGATGTACATATAGCTCAAAATATTCATGTAGAAGGAGCATGTAGAAATAGAACAAAATGCATGGTTAGAAATATCTTCTAGAATATAGGAGCATAGAGTAGATATAGCTCAAAATATTCATGTAGAAGGAGCATACCTATTATAGGACCTCATCCATGATAAAAGAATATTTGATCATGATTGTAAATCCTATAAGGCCTCCATCATCAAAAGGAAGAAACATTTGCAGGATGAGGGTCTTCAAGATCCTATGACAAGAATCTTCAAAATAAGGTTCATAAATAAGAGCAGATGTATCAATGGGAATTCCATTCATGGAAAACAATGAAGGATGATATGCAGGCAAGTAAAGATGAAGCAATAAAGGCTACACCAATAAAAAAGGACCATCAAATGAAGCCGAGATGATCAAGGAAAAATCAAGATGAGGTATGTATGCATCAAAGTTTAAGTCATGTCATCATATATGTTATTGAGTCATGGCAATAGTTCTTAAAACATGATCACGTACAAAAGGATCTCTTTTACCGAAGACATAATCAAGAGCATGTAATAAAGGTCAATAGGAAGAAATTCTCACATAAGGAATATAAGGTTGTTGACTAGTCGAAGAAGCAAGTGAAGAAGAAATACTCTCTTAAGGAGTATAAAATCGCTGACTAAGAGGCAAGTGAAGAATAAATGTTGACTAGTCCAAGAAGCAAGTAATGGAGAAAGTGCTCTCATGAGGAAGTATAAGGTTCTTATCTAAACAATTCAAGAAGAAGAAAATGGAGAAATAGATCAAGCATGAGAAGAACACCATGGTCATGAAAAATCACTATCTGGTAAAATCCATTAAAGACATCTCTCGAAATAAGGGATGACAACTTTGACAAATGGAGAAAAAGATCAAAGGACCCTTGACACATATGAAGGCCTTGGAGAGATTAAGATGCAGATAATTGATTCAACTCTACAAAGATGTCATGATGAAGAAGCCATCCAATAAAAACACTATTTAATGTTGGAGCAATGTTAGGATTAAGTCATGAAGGGCTACTAAATCGAAGAATGGGAACAAGAAATTACAACTAAGCATCTATGTGATAAGTATTCTGAAGCATAGACAGATAACAAAGGAATAATTAGATGATGAAAGAACCTGACATACATCAAGAAGGCCACTTTCCAGGAAGGAGCAATAAAATGACAAGCCAGGAAGGAAAATGATCAATGACCTGTTCCCTACCAAGAAGATGTTCGAATAAAGACTTCATGACATCAAAGAAAATAAGGAGATCAAGTAGCTGAAGGACCCACGGAGAAGATTTTGCAGATGAATGGACAAGTCCCTAGCTAAGAGGGACTTATAAAAAGTTCCTAATTGCAAAGGAGCTTGGACAAGTTCCTTGTCAGAGGAAACTTGGGCATGTATTCTTCAATTAAGAGGAAGAGATAGACAAAACATTCTTGTCTTCACTTGGGAAGAAAGAATAGGAGGATTGGGTAATCATATGGCATCCGATACTATTTGAGGATGTGCAGGGCATCCAAGACAAGAGTAGGAAAGAGGAACAATATTCTTTGAGGGCTGGGAACCCAAGACAAGAATAGTCTTAGAAGGTCATACTTAGCGAAAACCTGGGTGGGTATGTGTCTATAAGTCATTGGTCTCAGCAACATTGTGCTCTTATCTAATGAGAAATAGAGTTGTTAGTCAAGGCCTTGCTATGAACAATGTTGGTTACTATGATGATATAACTGATGGATTGCTAGTCCATTTTTCTTATGTGAATTCTTTAAGATTGAAAAATAGCCAAACACCTTGTAATGATCTATGAATACCTCCCTAGTTAAGAGGGGGTGTTGAATAAAGTGTAACTAGGTTCGGTCTTCATAAATGTAATTTTGATCTTTGTACTTGTAAAGAAAAATAAATATTAGTGTTGTTATTTATAACAATGAGTTTCTTGCTCGTTGATTAGGTCAAATGTATATTTAAGTGCTTCTAGGAAGTCAAAGATTCAATATATTTATTAAAGACCCTTATGGGCTTGTTACACTATGTAATAATATGTATTATAGTCATAAGAATACCTCCAAGAAAATTCATAATCCTCTTCCAAGTCTTGGCACCATCAAAAGAAGCAATCTGAATTATATAGAGCAAGCCGGCTTCAAGTCTTCATGTTGGCCTCAAGTCAACCTAAAAGAAGGAGACATACTCTTATATAAGGATCCATTTGACCTCCTTAAATAGAATCATATCATCTCTAAAATCAGCGAGAAAGAGGATGAGTAAAGGGTACAAAGAAGTCAAGGAAAGAGGTCTCTAAGTGCAACGAAGAAGGAAGGTAGTAAAGCAAGTTTTTGGGGATAGTTCTAGGGCTAATTGCAATCACATGTGTGAAGGAAAGAAGGATATTATATTGTCATATCAAGCTCTCCTATTACAGTCATAAAGGAGAAGTGTTTGGTCTAGAAAAGAGTGCCTATAAGGCCTCTCATTCAAGAGAGGAAGAAGGATACACAAGTGAAGGAAGACGAAGGAGTCTAACATAGTTTTTGTAAAGATATTCCCTCACACATGCAAAGAATTAGGGTTGTATTACTGCTGCTCTAAGTATGCAATATTCATGAAGAAAAGAAGGCCCGGTTGGGAGGTGATGAGTTCATCTTCTTAAGTTAGAAAGGCTCCATCTCAAGCAAAGGAAGAAAATGACAAGGATCACTCTAGGGCATACAATCTAGGGTTTCTACAGTTACAGGAAGAAGAAGAAAAAAGTGTTAGAAGGAGGAAGATGAAGTGTTGGAAGAGGGAGGATGAAGTGTTGCAAGAGGAAGTAATCTTGAAAGGGTTTGACTTGTGCTTGGAGGATATTCTTGTCAAGGGTCTAGGGTTTGGCATTGATCAATAGAAGCTTCAATAAGAGAAATTTATGAAAGGGTTTTCCTCTCTAAGAGAGAGAGGTTTGGCCCTAGTAGAGAGCCAACATGTTCTTGTTTCTTGTGTTTTGGTAGAAGCTTGATGAAGTAAACACACACACTAATAATAAGAAGAAGAAGATAAAGCTAACAAAGATAAATTGTAAAAGTGCTTCACAAAATGTTATCAAGTCTAGAAGAATCCCACTATACATAATTGCCCTTGATTCTTCAACAAAGTTTTGTTGCAAGACCTTTAGAATAAGGATAAACAAGAAAACCTTAAAATATCATTAAATGTGTCTCATAAGAAGAGAATGGTAATGAAGAGTCCCATATTCAGGACCAAGTGGTTGAAATAAGAGAAGGTATTCCTACTTGTACAAATGAAGAGGAATCTCCTTATTTTCCTATTAATACTCAGGAAATACTTGAAAAACCAAAATATTAGGAAATATTTGATATCATGATATTTCAAGAACTTAGCCACCCTCTTCGAAATGAAAACACAAGTTTAAGCTACTATCCTTTCCAAGAAATTGATATTCATGACACACCTATTAGTGAATTGGAAGACAAAGATCTAATAAGAAGACATACTCTTGAAGAGGACAAGATCCATGAAGGAACTGAAAGTAGTGATGCATTCTTCAAGATTAACATATGTAAATGGGATTTTAATTACTCTATCTTCAAAGTTATCTTATGTATGTCACTAACACCAAGGGATGTCAGATTGCATATTTTTGGCCTCATGAGAAACTGAATTATTCCATTGGGCCATATCAGCTCATACATGAGAAAATGGATTTAGAAGTATTGAAAAGGGACTTTTACATTTAAGCTACAAAGGAAAATTTTCATCGATAGATAGCCTTGGCATGTGGTTATCAGGAGTGCAAAGATCCTTTTAATATGAAGGATGTGGACTTTTCCATTATGGGTATGTTTCAACATTTTCATTTATAGACACATGCCATAAGCTCTCAACTCCCTTGGTCAAAGTAGCCAATTATAAGTTGTAGTATCAATTATAGTTTGAGTTTTCGTGAAGTGTAACAATTTATTCATAGGTTCCAATTGAAGCCACCATAAAAACCTCCCTTGCTTGCTATATAGTGAAAACATTGATGAAATGTCTTATATAGAAAGTGAAAAATATCATTATCTTAGTCTTATCAATCAATGGATAGAAGAAGAATGCAATAACACATAGAAACCTTGGTACTTATTCTATTTCCTTCCACTTGATGGAGACTCCACTGTAAATGTGGCCCAAGCCATCAACGAGTTTCCACCATATATTTGTTGCAAGTTTGAGATTTCACTATTTTGCTTAGTAACCAAGCACAAAGGTAAAACCAAAGGTAATGATGAACTAATTTGTTGGTTGTATTGGTTATATGATTATTTTTGCTTGTTTGTAAGTTTAAGTTGTATTAACTCAAAACATCAAGCAAAAGCACACACAAGTGATAAGCATCTTCATCAAATATATCACTAGGTAGATGGTCTCAATCTGCCTAGCAAGAAACTAGATGTTTTTGACCTATAGAGTAATTTGTCTAAAATTGAAGGAGTTTCAACATTTATAACATAACTAAAGTATCTATAACTATACTGTAAAAACAATAACTGAAAATAAGAATTTAGAATCAAGTGTTAGAGGAAGTAACAAGAGTTGGATCTCTAGGACTTGATCTTGGAGGAGCATGAGAAGCAAGTTCACGCCGGAAATCGAGCTCAATATGTGATAACCTCTCGTCAATCCTTTCTAAGTAGAACCTATGATTACATTGTGTCCTTTTGACATCCTCCAAACTAAAAAATATGTTATATCGCTCAACCTACTTGTCCATCAATATCCTACCCAGAAGGGTCTTCATCTGGAAATACAAAGTTAGGGCACGATAATAATTCTTCCTTCATCTCGGAGTATGCCCCGAGTCAGGAATCCAAGTGGCTACATCTTCCCGTATATCTGAATCTGAGAAGGCGTACTTGTCATGAACAACATGATACTCCAAGTTGTGGATTTCATTTTGAGTATTGGGGGAGACAACTGCATGGTGATTTTCAATAGCTTCCTAGGCCTGTTGTTGAGCTCTATTGTGACTTTGGGGGTCACAGTCACCTTCCCCATTCCCATTGCACATATGTTGGTGCTACATCTTCAACAAATAAAAATGGATCTTGGGGTTTATACCCATGTCATGTAGCATCAATATAGAGAGATTGAAAACTCTAGGCTAGGTAAACCCCAACACACGAATTGACAACTGAGCATAGGAAAATAAGCACAAGTTACAGTAAGGATAATTTCAAACCAAGAGGAATTGTCTCCCACATATAGGGAACCTCTGAAACAAGTTGGCTACTTAGGATATCCTAGGAGGGGCATAAAAATCATATACATGTAGAAATAGAATCTAGTTTATTAGCAAACCCAAGATCGACAGAAAGAAGGAAATAAAGAGCATCAAGCCCCGATAAGCTAACCACAACCAGAGGTAACCCAAATAGAAAAACTAGCAATGACAACCAACTCGGGAAGGACACCAAAGGTGTACTGCAAATAATCATTCAAACCACTGTGAGCATCACTATGGAACCAGAGACAAATAACAACCTTTCGAGTGAAATACCAAAATAAAATTAGAGAATAACCTTGAAAATTATTAGAGGCCCAGTAGAGGTAAGGAGATACCCATTCACATGCTAGGAGATGTGTCACCCTCAAGCTTGGAGGAGCTACACTGAAGTCCACAAAATCAAACACATAGAGAAACCTAAAGATTTCCCCATTATCTGTGCCCTCTGCTTTCATCCATTGCAACTTCCTCGAATCAAACTTCAATACTACCCAGAGAGCCTTAACCACAGTGCACCTTGTACAAATTACCATAAAAAATTACCTCTTGTGTAGAAACCAAAGACAATTCAACCAACTTTTCTTCAACTCTACTCCTTGCATTCACTCGTAAAGAAAAGAAACATGTTGCTTCCTCTATGTGCCAATTTGCAAACATTTACCATCCCTTGTCAACTCCAGACGCCTGTAAACAATTGCTATGAAGTGAGAAATTAAGTTGCATTCTTATGCATGCGAGGAAGTGGCCGTGCCAGCCCCAACAATAAATATTCTCTCAATTATAGGGTGGCAGGCATGCCCCCCACCTTCCTGCTTCTCTTGGGAGTCACACCCCTTGGGGGGTATTGGTAATATGATTTCACCTAACATGTTTACTTCTTTTAAGTTTATTAGGATAGGATGAATAAGCTTTTTAGCATGAGCATTATATTAATTTTTTTTTTTTTGTAGTTTCAATTTATGCTTGTGTGATTTCATTCTATTGTTTAAATTTTACTTAGATGCTTTAGTTAGATATTTTTCCTTGGTATATTTATATTTGGTTTATTAGATGTTATTTGATTTGCTAGATTAGTTTTGTTTCATTTTGATTTTTATTGCCATGTTAGGAAGGGATAGGACATTGGTCCAACTTTCTCCTTATATTTGATGTTGTATTATCGAAATTTCAAGTGACAGGTGAAGATTTTGAGGTTCTCACATCCTCCTAGGTAGATCATGTGTCCTACATTTGGATCCAGTTGTTGCCTCGCATGATAGTAGGGGTAAATATAATTTTTAGTGCAACATTCATCACCATTGCAAGCCTAAGGTCACAAGTCAAAATCCATGTAAAAACCACGTGATGCCTTGTATTAAGCATGTAACTCTCCCTCCCACACCCTTATGTTATGTCGGGCCATATAAGGTGTTACCTTTTTGTTTGACCCAATCTCCAAGAGTTTTTAATGGAAATGGGTTAGCAAAAACCTCAATTTTACAAGTTTACAGAATTAACCTCTGACACCACCGTTGTGTTCAACTTGTTGAGAGATTTCCAACAATATTAAATTTACCTCAATTTGAGCCCTAAATAAAAAGTTACACTCGTTTAAATTTCTGCCTATTAAAAGTGCCATGTCAATAAGTTGGCCACGTGGCCTCCATGTCACCCTGAAATGCCAGAAAATGGGGGCCCTGTTGGGTCTAGGCCATCTCCTCCCGTCCATCCAGTTGTCGTCTATAGAATTTGATGCAAACCAAAGCAAGGAGTGGTGGATGGAGTTCTAGTGCTCCAACTTTCACCGGAATCCCACTCTTAACTTTATTATTTCCTTTATATCAGACTCTTCTTATATCCAATGGTTTCACCAACACTTACTCCATGGTGACCTACCCACTTTCTATGTTAATGGGTCATAAGGTTTTGACAGTGAGTATTTTTTTAGTTAACAACTTGACACACATCGATTTTCACAACAAATATGGTTTCGTTTATTTCCATCACCTCCATTTCTTTGATCTCCATGTCGAGGTTAGTGCCTTTTGGCTTGGGACAAGGTTACGGGGTAGTCCTATGGACCATCCCACTTAGCACCAAATGTTGGTGAGTATTCCAATGAGAATATTAGCCTTAGTGGTGGTCTTTAAAGGGTCAGGGAAGTCACCCATGGCATTATATACAATTGGATCATGAATCCATAGTCTTGATTTATTATAAGAATTGTGGAATTTCCTCCACCAAGAAACATGAGAGCATATTGATTATAGAATTAACTAGCACAACTTGGAACTTCATTTTCATCATAAACATAAAATATAAATATGATTCAAAAGTATGGAAGAATACTTCGTAACTCTAACATTGAATACAACCATAAACCTATAATGTAGCTTGTCAATCTCAAACTTGACAATGAAATTTAGACATTCAACCATAACATTTCATACACCTTGTAATCATGCATCTGGTAATTAATTATATAGTTCAAGCATACACTCTATCTTCATAAACAAATAAGAAAACTAATCAATTGTTAGCATACAACGAGTCTCGATCCTTCACACATTATTATACATGATTAATCAATAATTATCAGATCAACAAGTAATTTAATAGCCTATAGTCTAACATACTCATCCAAGTATACTTCTCCTTGTGTGTTAATTTTATAGAAATTTAAGGAGGGAATTCAGCTCTCCACCCAACCATAGGTTCACTACATTGCAATCTCTCTTGAAATTGAACACCCTCAAGTTGGATCTAAAGTTTGAGGGGGTATATGCTTCAATAAATTTACATCAAAGCTTTACCAAACCTTCAGGGGGAGGAGTCCACTATTTGGGTGGTTTATCAACTGCCCCAGGAAATAAGAACCAAAATGACCCTCTCACTCCTCAAAACTAAACAAATGACTTCATCCGAGACTTGATAGGGCTACTGCTCAGTTCTAGGATACTGAATCCACTATATAAGTGGTTTATCAGCTAGGTTTTCAAGGCAAGCATTGGAGGAGCCTGTAGCCCACTATCCAAGTGGTATATCAGATTACTTAGCAAACACTAAGTGGTTTATCAACTCCCCAAGAAAGAGCTTAGTGGTTTATCAACTCTTGCAACAAGCACCCCAGTGGATCAACTTACCTACCTAGTGGTTTATCAGCCTTCCAACAAGCACCCAAGTGGTTTTTCAGCCCATTCAACAAGCACTAAATGGTTTCATAGCTTATCCACCAAGAACTAAATGGTTTCATAGCTTATCCAACAAGCACTTAGTGGTTTATCAACTTACTCAACAAACACTAAGTGGTTCAATTCTCCACTGAGCGTCCTATTAGCCATATAGGCTTAGACACACATAGTCTAGTATGAATCATTCTTAACCACATGCCTTCCTCTACTTACTACGTGTTTTCCTTGTGTCCACCCATGTTGCTCTTCACCGCTTCTTTCCAATCATGTCTCCTTTGATTTCCTTGCATGATAATCGAACACACAACCCCACAATCCCCCTATTCCCTTATGTGTTGACCTTCTCCTCCTCATCCTAAGGCAACCTCCCTTCTCGACCTCGACCCAAAAGGAGGATGGGTGTTGTCCTTCCTTTCCTTCACGCCTACTCCAGAACTTTATTAACTGTTTGTGTAGGAAACATGAGTTAGGGTGGTTGTTGTAGTTAGGTATGGTTGTTTCATGGCATTTCATAGGCTATTTCCCCTTCAAAACTTTGGATCTATGTCTCCTCCTCAGTTCATCTAGTCAATTATTTTTTTACACAAATTTTCATATGTTTACACGATGGCATTTACATACACGAGGTGCAGAAAAAAAGGGTTGTTAAAAGGCATCCTAGGTCCGTGTCTTTGTCATTGAGTTTGTATTCATTTGTTTGGTTGAATTAGGCCCTATCCCTTAAAGTTCTACGTAAGGTCACTTTTGTCATTAATTGGATTGGAGGGCTTTAGGTGAACTCTCTTATGGACACATGTTTTTATGGGAGCCTGCATTTGTAGGGGGTGATCATCGATGCATGGGCCATGTAGGAATTTACAGGGTAAGTTCCTCAGACAGAACACCAAAGGATACCGTTCACAAACAGATCATAGATCAATACACCAGTATTTTGATGTGGTTAAAACCCTCAAAGAGGGAAGCAGTCCATGGCCTGAGCTAACACGGCCACTTCAAGCAATTTATTAATAAAAGAATGAAATTTTACATAAGCTTCTCTCATGAACAATTAACCTACAAATGACCCTCCATGCTCTT
>APFE030262942.1:0-48040 GCA_000404065.3 Pinus taeda | reverse complement strand
GTTGGATTGTAAGTTACAAAAGTACATAGTAAAGAAACACACTTTACCTAACTCTATACTAGACCAAGTTATACTTAACTATTTCCTATGTGTCAGAATATCCTAACAGGCCAGTCCTTTCGACATCGAGTTGCACCTATGCCATTCCACATTATTAGATTCTATTGATTTGATATGTAGCCTTGGCCTTTGTGTAATATTCTCAATGACAGCTCTTAGAGCATAACAATCTCTTTTGACAAAATTCATGTTTTTATAGGCACTCCATAATTCCCAATGCAAAGTAGTCATGGTGGTAAAAAAGTAAACTTGGTCTCAAAATGTTCAATTTTAAGAGATGAATCTAAGCCATCTTGATTTTTTCCAATTAGAGATGGAAATGGCTAGTTACAATTTGGTCAAACTTGGTCAACATGTCAAAACATATTTCCATGCGATAGAACATGGGCATCATTGGGTTTTTTGTGACATACATTGTAGAAAAAGTGATTTTGTTAAGGAAAGGAACAAAACCCATGTTTTAGGTTTTTCAAATCCCTAAGGGCATTAGAGATCATCCACTTGGGCCTGATGACATTGCAGGAAAAGTTTCCAGGAGGCATGAAAAAGGAAAATCTTGACAAAATTTGACATGTAATATGTCAAAATTGGTCTATAGAACAAGAAGAACAAAACTTATGTCTCAATTTATCCAAATTCCTAAGGGCATTATAGGTCCATCACAGGGCATGATGATGTGGCAAGAAGGTGATGATGTGATAATGTTAAGTAAAATATGAAGATTCCGAGAGATACCTAGTTTAGATCTAGGCTAGTTTCAACATACACATGTGTCATACTCATTAGAATGTCAAGGACATAGGAGATCCAACGTCCATGTGGCTAAGTCAAACTACTAAAGGGAAATGTCAAGTCAAACACAACCATTAGTGAAGTCAACTATCCATTACAAGGTGTAACTAGCCATTAGAGACTTGATGGACCAATTAGTTGAACAATGGACCATGATCAAAGGAAATCTCGAGCTAAATTGTGGAAATTTGTCCAAGTTGACCACCTAGTGGGTGAATTAAAAATTATACTGTAATATTTTATGAATTAATTTAGTAAGTCTCCAACATGTGGATGACCAGTATATATTTTATTTAGGAAGAATCAAACTGGCCATTAACCAACATTATAATTTTTTTCTATAGAAGGATAGCTTCTCCTCATTGTAATGTTGTTGTTGTCAATTAAGACAAGTGCTATCATAATTAAGAGATCGTATTTTACAAATCCTTGTGTACTTTAATTTGTACACTGGTGGAGTGGATTTTATTTTTACTTTTCTTCTTGATATATGATCTATTCATAATATTTCTAACTTGTTTTGGTGATTAATAAAATTGTTCCAAGGCTATCATTATTTTCATTAAAGGGATACCTAGTCACATGGATA
The DNA here is from genome assembly GCA_000404065.3 of Pinus taeda. Taxonomy (NCBI): domain Eukaryota; kingdom Viridiplantae; phylum Streptophyta; class Pinopsida; order Pinales; family Pinaceae; genus Pinus; species Pinus taeda. Next base: position 46,599 of record APFE030262942.1, on the reverse strand, counting down.
TAATCAATTGGGGGAACCCCACTTGAGTTTTCTTAGTTTTTCAGGTAGGTCAATCAGATTGAACCATCTTGTTGAGGGAGATTTATCTTGTCTTACTTATTTCATATTCTACCACATGCAAAAATTGAAGGTTGGATACTCCACTTGAAGAAGAGGCTACTCCTAGGGAAGTTTGAAAGTCACCAAGAAGGGTTAAGCAACACTAAGGGTACACATTTCCACTAAACATTATTTTACACTTGTATCTAGCCATTGGAATTTTCATACATGAGGGTTAAATTGTTGTACCATAAGGATCTCCATAAATTAGAAGTTTTACAGTGATCAAGTAAGCATTTTCACTCTAGAACTTTTCCGTTTGCTCTAAATTGTTTAAAAAACAAAAATTTCATCATATAGAGTAATTTTCTTTAAGCACCAAGGGTTGGCTCAATTGGTAGAGTTTCGTTGTATAAGCACCTGACTAATGGGAGGTTACAGGATCAATTCTCCTCGATGCTCTTGGGGTTGGGCTAGTCAAATAAGACAACACGATCTAAAGTGATCCCTTCAGGTGGATCTGCTAGAGATTATTTCTGTTGATGTAGTGACCACCGATCTCTGGTGTCCATGAACCACATTAAAAAAAAATAGAGTAATTTTTATTTTATTTTTTAGCCATAAATAATTGCATATTTCAAATATGGGAATTTCAGGGTGGTTAACCACATAAGTATTTTACTCATAAACTTATTTAATTTCTAGCCTACTAGAAATTGAGTTTTCATTCAAATTTGGGTAGAGGGGAGGCATCAAAAGCCTCTATATTAACATTTTAAATTTTCCACTTGTTAGAATAATCCTCTAGGAGAGTTTAGACACTTGTAGGGTGGTTGTAATGGCTAAATCAAATAGCCATTCCTATGTTTCATGCAAAATTTATAGCTTCTCACAAAAAACATCCAATTGTTTTAAGTTATATCTCCTAAACCACTCACAAAAACTAAAATATAACATTATTTATGGTTAATATTTTTAGTACAGACCAAAATATATAGATTTCATGCTATACATTTAGTGAATTTTGCCTATTAATGTTTATTTTTTAGACTTATACAACTATAGTGACATTTGTATAGCTAGGTAGTAGATATGAAGTAAACACCTCCTCCTTAATTGACTCCATATAAGGCATTGGTCTTGTACCAGAGTTGTTGAGGGTAATTCAGGGACTCCTCCATTTATTGTTTAGGGGGTGTTCAACCTAAATAGAAAGGGCTTGGTCTATGGTGACAGTTGGTCTCTTCCTTTTGTGTGTTAATCTAGCATTTCTCCAAGACCTTAGCAACATTGTGAATTTGATTAGTAACACCTAACAACATTAGGAATGAAATATTTGTTCTGCAATTGTTTCCTAGTCTACAAAGCCATTAGAGCAAGAGATGCTATATGATGGGGACATCCATCCTTCTTTTGTGATGTGCCATCCTCATTTCCAAAGATTTAAATGAGCATTTACACCAAAGCTCTACATATTCTAGTCTTCGAGTGCCTAATGTCATATGCATGCTTGCTATACTTCATGATGTCCCATATATCAAGACAAAATAATATGAATATTAGATTCTTCTTATTCAATTCCTAATATTAGTTTTGTCCCATATTTCTAATCCCATAGGTATATGAATGCTTAGCATATGGCCTTAGTGTTAATGGTGATGGAAATCCATGCTTTTTTGTCATGAATTGTTCTTTTCTTTATGCCATGGATGATTATGCTAATGTTAGTATCCTAAGATTATCATGCTACAATGAATCAATAAAATTGTATTAAATATTATTTAAAATGATTGTAACAGCCCCTGGTTAAAATTTCATGTAATAAAAGTTAATAAAGGGGAAAATAAGACCACGGTTAAGAGACACTTATTCCAAGCTGAATGTTGGGAAAAAAATCCTAGTGGGTGTTCATTTCAGTTATTATGGCTAAGGAAATTGGCGAAGGCAATGGTAAAGGCTTTGGGAAGGCAAAATGGCATTATTGGCACTTTTATTTATGAAAACAATGGAAATTAGGAGAAAAGGAAGGTGAAAGGTTAGAGGTTTCATGTGAGAAGGAAATTGAAGGAAAATAATGGAAAATGAAGAAAATAGATGCTTGATTGATAAAAAGGCTTTTGAGGATCAATTAGCAAGTTTTTGCTCAATTTTGGAGCAAGGAAGGGAAAAGTAAGCAAAGGAAGGAAAATGAAAAGAAAGGAAAACAAAGATCAAGCATGAAAGAGTAGGATCAAGCAACTTCAATAGGAATACTTCTAGGTAACATATTGCATGTGCGATTTCCTTGCTGGTTTTGACATGCACGTTGGTATATGGTTCTCTTGTTGTCGGTTGCATGGTTTTGTCAGGTTATGACAATGGTTTTCAGGCTTGCCTTTCCTCTTTTTGGATAGTCATGGTGTTATGGGATTATTTTCTTGGTTTTTAGCTTTGGAATTTCCAGATGGTTTTAGAGTCCCGGGCAGAGGTGGTCTCGGGAAAATTCCCAAAGGCCTAGGAATCCCTTGATCGGTTTTGGCAGTTTACACAGTAAAGCCTGAGGGTGGAGTCTCAGTTAGGGCCTATTGATCCAGTGTGGATTGCGGTAAAGTAGAGAGACTGATGTATTGGTTTAGGGTCTAGTCATCTGGTGTGGATTGCGATAGATCTTGAGAGACAAGGAGACAAAAAATTCCTCAAGGATAGTGATGGAGTCCAGAGGCATTCCAAGATCAGTTTGGTTTTGTGATCTTGGTGTCGGTGTCAGTGAGATCACAGCTTGGTGAGGGTGGAGGTGGTTTAACCTCTATATTCCCTTGATTGTTTTTGGATTGGTTTATCCATGAGATCCCATATTCATGCTTGGAATATGGCATAGGGGTGTCTGGATGAAAGAAAGATTTGGTTCAGCCATGTCTACGGTCGGGTGGTACGTGGAAGTCCAGAACCTGGTCATCTCTTGCCTATGTTTAATAAAAGCTAAGTTCTATTGCTTTTGTACATTTTATTATGTGTCTTTAATGGTTGTTATCTCCTTGTTATTTACATGGTTTAATGCTGGTTATATGATTGGTTATAGTCATAGTTATTTCATGTATTCAATTGTAACTGAAAGGATAATGGATGTCAAAATAGTTAATGGAAGAGGGTGGTGATCATTCTTGTCAAGTATCATATGAGTTATCAGTCATTTATGCTCTGTCTTGTATTCATTTCCTATATATTACATTGATGCCAATTGTTTGGTAGAATGTCACTCCCGGTTGGGGATGGTTAGGCCTAGTTCTGGAGTCAATTTTTGATTTGTAAGTCTTGTCATTATGTAAATTATGGGTTCTGAAAGCTACAAGGGTTCTTGGGTAGTGACCTGGATTATGGGCTTGAAAAGTGGCACAAATATTGGAGTTGCAGGCACAGGTTTGAGGAGAAAAGTCCCCAGTCACCATGCATACCCATGTTGTGCATGCGTCTAGAGGTTTTCAGATGCACCGTTGTCCATATCAAGGGAGTGTCTAGGGGTTAAGTGGTCTAAAAACTCATTGGAACCCAGGGATTAGTCAGGGGAATGACAGGGATACATTTTGGGAGTCCTGTAGTAGGTGCAAAAGGTCTGCTATGGTGTGTTTTCATCGATTCCACTTCCTTAACTAACACATAAGGAGTCAAATCATTTCATAGTAACTTCTTGTGACATGTTTACCCTGATTGGCTAGTTACTTGGGTAGATGTGGGAGGAGGGTGTTACAGAGTGGTATCAGAGCATGGTTCGACCCTTGGACTAGGTGGAATGTGGTTGTATTACATGCATGTCGATTGTATATGTGATTGTTATGTATACATGGTAGTGTTGTTGTTGTTGTGTTTCCATGTAGGAGTTGATAATGTTGTCGTTGGGATGCATTTGTCATGAATGCATGTTAGTTATATATGCATTTGTTATGAATGTCAATGTCTATATGTTGTTATGCATGCATTTTCATTGTTATGGTTATGCATGTACCGTAGGTTAGGCATGCATTGTGAGGTCATTGTATGCAATTAGGCCATCATGATGCTATTGGTATGTTATGATGCTAATGTGTTGAATGAGGTAAAGAAGGAAATGCAAACTATTAGAGTGAAATTTAAGCATTGGACCTCGAGGCAAGAGCATGTCGTCATACACGTTTGTACGTTGGGCATGTAGGTATGTAGGTTAACGATTGATATATGCATTATGGTTAGGTGTATGCCTTTCATTCTATTGATGTTATGGCTACATACATGATGGATTCTAGCTTATTAGTGTAGTCATATGCACATGTGTCAGACAGTCATGAATGATAGTAACCTGTGGTTGTATGCATTTCTATTGTTGTTTTATGTTAGATAACTTGATGATTAGGCTATATGTTGTTGATGAGCATGATATATAATTTGTTGTTTTTATATGCTAGTAACTTGATGATTAGGGTTATTACATTAAGATATTGATGTTATGTGTATCATACTAATTTGGATTGGTCTATGAAAATGGTTAGGGTTATGACATTCAGGTATGAGTTAATATGTTGTGATATTATGTCATACTAATTTAGTCTGACTGTGCAAATGTGACTATTATGTATGAATATAGTTGTTTATGAGTTTATGATGTGAAAATTTTAGCTAGTGACTATTATGGATATCATGACCTTATTTATGTTTGAGTTGATATGTAGCGAAGTTATATCATGCTAATCTGGATTGATTGTGCAGACAAGATAACCTCCCCTAAGATACATTAAGGTATTATCTTGCTTATGTCATCTATTATGTTCTTGAATTCTTGATTATGTCGTCTATTTGGTGTTTGAGTGTTGGTGTCTATTATGTCGTCTATCTGTTGTTGAATGTTTGATTAATCACATGATATGAGTATGTGTGTATAAGATTGCATCGAAAAATGATCTTGTTTTAAGATGGTTTTACTCACACACATGTATTGAGATAACTGACATGTCGTTGAGTGTAATAGGTGATAGTTGTAGCATTATGTCTAATGACTATGGATTATGAAATGATTGTTAGTCTTCGTAAAGGTTGATTCCAAATTGATAGATATGATTGTCTTGATATTTGGAACATGTGGTTGACATGTGTGAGCAGTTGCAAGGCAATGTGCTTGGCATAACAAGGTAAGCTAACTGGTATATTGTTATATTTATTCATACATTGATAGTCATGTGTTTATGGAAGTATGATGCAAGGGATTGCATGGGAAAAGAAGCTACCATGAATTTGTGAAGAAGGCTCAACTTGGGCTTTCCCTTGGAGGCTTTGGGGAACCCTGGGAATGGAGTCATGGTGTCTGTTTCTAGTATTTTGATTTTGGTTTTTCGTAATTTTTTGAGCTTTATTTACGATTTTGTTTATGTCTAGCACAAGGCCTTGCCACTTTGTTTACAGTGTCATATTGTTATTGATTTTCATGGTTTTCTTCTTATTTGTTTCTTGTCTTGCCTTTGATGTTTTGAATCTTGGGAATTGGTTTAGTAAAGAGGAAAGTTAATGGAGTTTGGGGAGAGTTGTGTGATATCCAACATGTGATGTAAGGCCTAGATGAAGCTCAGTGCATGTGTAAGGGCAGCTGAAGGAAACCATATGACAATTAGTTGAATTGGTTTGGTCCATTGGGATAATGGATGGTGGTAGGACAATCGTGAGAAAGGTAATAGGAAAGGTAAAGTAAATAGACTTGAGGTGTCAGATGCCTTGACTATGTTGGGAATAATTGTTATCAATGTTGTGGATGAATAAAGGAAGTTCTCTTAACCTTGACCTTGATATATAGTAATTATGTTATGATCATGATTGCTTTATGCTAATGTTTATATGCATATATGTATGTATGTACGTTGTTATCTCACAGGGTCATCAGGGATCATGATTTTCTTATGTCGATGTTTATATGTATACATGTATGTATGCATGTCGTTGTCTGATAGAGCCACCAAGGATCATTCTTGTGGTGGAATGATTGCTTATGCAGGTGAATGGCATGAAGAGATTCTTGGTTTATGAGGAATCAAGTGGGAAGAGTAGTTCTAAAAAATATACGAGGTCAGTATCATGTGGTTATGAGTTGATATTATGTGATTATATTATGTTTATGTTATGATAGGTAACATTGAAGGATACATCAGTGGAATGAAAACAATGTGCTTTGTGACATGCTAAGATAAGCATGGATGACAGAGAGACACTGGAAGCAAGGTGTCTTGGTAGAGGTAGTGTGGATTTGGATGTGCAGTGCTATTGTTGTGTATATGTTGTGAATGTTGTATATTTAGTGGTTGTACCTATGGTGATGTGTAAGGTTGTATATGTAGTATTGTGTACATATGATGTTGTATGCCTGTTGTATATATGGTATTGTGTGTATATTACATTTGCAGTGCTGGGTATAGATGGTGCTATGTACATGTTGGATACATGGTGTTGTGTACATATCGTACTGTGCGCATGTTGGATATGTTGTGTTGTGTGCATGTTGGATATGCAGTGCTATGTACATATGATGTTATGTACATGTTGTATATGTAGTGTTATGTACATATGGTTTTGTGTGCATGTTGTACATATGGTACTATGTACATATGGTGTTGTGTGCATGACTTTACATGTGGTGTTGTGTGCACATGGTGCTATGTACATGTTGTACACATGGTGATGTGTGCATGTCATGTATGTGGCGTTGTGTACATGTGGTATAGTGTACATGTCGTGCATGTGGTGCTGTGTACATTTGGTATTGTGTACACATTGTACAGGTGGTGCAGTGTATATATGACATTGTGTACATGTTGTGCAAATGGTATCATGTACACGTGATGCTGTGTAGGTGGTGCTGTGTACATGTGGTACTATGTGCATGTGGTACTATGTACATGTTGTACTATGTACATGATGTACATATGGTACTGGTGTACATGTGGTATTGTGTGCATGTCGTACATGTTGTGTTGCAGGCATGCGGTAGCATGATGCGCATTGTGTAGTCGTGGTATCATGACATACATATTCATTATGTTGTACTCTGTGTACGTATTTGTGTTGTGTTGTACACCAGGTGTAGGTGTATGTACTTTATTGTGGTGTACACCAGATGTAGGAGTATGTATTGTGTTTTTTTATACACTAGGTGTAGGTGTATGTGTGGTATGTCTGGTGTAGGTACATGTATTGCATGGTTGTCATGTGTGGTTGTATGTATCACGAGGCACATGATTGAGGAGAAGGCACTGGGTGTTTTTCAGGTGTGACAACCAATCCGATGTGCATACAGAATAAGGACAAATGTAGAAGCTAAGGGTTGATTAAAGGCTAAGTGTCAATATTTTATTTCAGTTTTATTATGCATGTGATTTATGATTCCGGTCTACGATGATTACATGTGATCTACGATTCTGGTTTATGATGGTTACATGTGATTTATGATTTTGATCAATGATGGTTGTGTTTTGAGCTAACCCGATGTGATATGTTTATACATGATGATTTGGTCAAAGATGTTAGTTTGACTTGTTGTGACAAGAAGTGAACATAATTGCAAGTGTACCTTATTGACGAGTTACCAATGAGGTATGATATGAATTTATTTCAATTTATTTTAAATCTAATGGAAGTTATGTGCTTGGTACATGAAAGCTTGAAATTCCCGGGCTGGGTGGTTGAAATTGACTGCAAGAATTAGCGATAACAAAAGGAATTGGAAAATGAAACAGTATGTTGGTAAAGCATTCAGGAGTAGGGCCATTGTGGGACACTACTACCCAATAGTGTCCATTAATTTCCATGAGCATGCCATGACCGATATGATGGTTTGAGGCAGGGATATGCCTTGGTTTTTGTATCTTCCGATGTGAGGAAGCCTTTTCAAAGGGATGGATCACCCGGGATAGGGGATTCTGGGGAACTTGGAAGGTGAGTGACTGCATGGAAGGGGTGACTGGATTGCCTGAGGGAATATGTAGCAGAGAAGGGAAGGTTGGGGATGGATTTTTTCTAGTCATTAGCATTGCTTGATGGAATCAGATGCACATCGGGAGTGCACCCTGGAACAATGAGCCAGTAACTGTTTGCTGAGAGGAAAAGTGGCACAGGATTGTCAGGATTGTAGTGTTGGACATTAGATGCAACTTTGACTTGGGTAGTGGATTCTGGAATTCTTGGGGAGGAAGTGAATCTTGGCATTACTTTTGAGGGTGGAGGTGTAAGCCTCTAGATCCCCTTGTTGATTGATACATGCATCGTATCCTTTTATTTGCTGGTTTAGCAAATGTGCCTATGTGTATATGTGGTTATTGTAAATAATGTAAGGAGCTATGTTATAAAGCTCTAGTATGCGGTATGTTGTCATGTTGTCATGCTGTTTTGCATTTGAGCAGGTCATTCATTGTAAATATTGCAACGAGCTAAGTTATAAAGCTCCATGGGAAGTATGCTTGCTTTTTAGCAGTATTGCTAAGGTCTTGGTGTGGTTTAACACCGAGGATGGTGTTCCCCAAGGGTGACGGGTCTGTAACAACCCCTGGTTAAAAGTTAATAAAGACAAAAATAAGATCACAGTTAACAGACACTTATTCCAAGCTGAATGTTGGGAAAAACATCCTAATGGGTTTTCATTTTAGTTATTATGGCTAAGGAAATTGGCAGAGGCAATGGTAAAGGATTTGGCAAGGAAAAATGTCATTTTTGGCACTTTTATTTACGAAAATAATGGAAATTAGGAGAAAAGGAAGGTGAAAGGTCACATGTTCATGTGAGGAGAAAATTGAAGAAAAATAATGGAAAATGAAGAAAATAGAGGCCTCATTGATAAAAAGGCCTCTGAGCATCAGTTGGCAAGCTTTTGCTTAGCTTTGGAGCAAGGAAGGGAAAAGCAAGCAAATGAAGGACAAGGAACATAAAGGAAAGCAAAGATCAAGCAAGGAAGAGCAGGATCACGCAGCCTCACCAGGAATACTTGTAGGTAACATATTGCATGTTTGATTTCCTAGCTGGTTTTGACATGCATCATTTTTTCATGTTGGTATATGGTTCTTTTGTTGTCGGTGGCATGGTTTTGTTGGGTTATGACAATAGTTTTCAACCTTGCCTTGCCTTTTTCCAAATAGCCATGATGTGAAGGGTTTGTTTTTCGGTTTTGAGCTTTGGAATTACCAGATGGTTTCAAAATATGGGGTAGAGGTGGTCTCACGAAAATTCCCAAAGGCCTAGGAATCCGTTGATAAGTTTTGGCGGGATACACGGTAAAGCCTAAGGGTGGAGTCTTAGTTAGGGCCTAGCGATCAATGTGGATTGTGTAAATCCTAGAGACTGGTGTCTCGGTTTAGGGCCTAGTGATCCAGTGTGGGTTTCCGTAAAGCCTGAGAGACAAGGAGATGAAAAATTCCTTAAGGATAGTGACGGTGTCTAAAGGCATTTCAAGCTTGGTTTGGTTTTGTGATCTCGATGCCGATTTTGGTGAGATCATGGTTTGGTGAGGGTGGAGGTGGTTTAACCTCTAGATTCCCTTGGATGCTTTTGGATTGGTTTATCCATGAGATCCCACATTCATGCTTGGAATATGACACGAGGGTGATTGGTTGAAAGAAAGATTTGGTTCAACCATGTCTATGGTTAGGTGGTACGTGGAAGTCCTGAACCTAGTTGACTCTTTCCTATGCTTAGTAAAATATATGTTATCTTAATTTTGTACTTGTTATTATGTGGCTTTAATGGTTGTTATCTAATTGTTATTTACATGGTTTAATGCTGGTTATAAGCATGGTTGACTGGTTATAGTCATGGTTATTTCATGTATTCACTTGTAACTGAAAGGATAATGGATGCAAGACCTAATTGATGTCAAAATATTTAAGGGGAGAGGGTGGTGATCCTTGTTGTCAAAAATCATATGACTTATCAGTCATTTATGATTTTTCTTGTATTCATTTCTTGTAGATTTCATTTATGCCAAGTGTTTGACAAAATGTCAGTACCGGTTGGGGATGGTCAAGCTTAGTCCTGGAGTCAGTTTTTGATTTGTAAATCTTTTCATTATGTAAATTATGGATTCTGAAACCTACAGGGGTTTTTGGGCAGTGACCTAGATTATGGGATTAAAAAGTGGTACAAATCCCGTAGTCTTAGGCACAGGTCTGAGGAGAAAATTCCCTAGACGCATGCATACCCATGTTGTGCGTGCATTTGGAGGTTTTAAGACACACCCTTGTCCATATCAAGGGAGTGTGCAAGGGTTTAGTGGTCTAAAACCTCAATGGGACCTAGGCGTTGGTCAGAGGAATGACTGGGATACATTCTAAGAGCCCTGCAGCAAGTGTAGAAGGTATGGTATGGTGTGTTTCCGTTGATTCCACTTCCTTAATTGACACATAGGAAGACAAATCATATCATAATAACTTCTCGTCATATGTTTACCTCGGTTGGCCAATTAGTTGGGTAGATGTGGGAGGAGGGCATTACAATGATATTTGTACATTTAAATTTGTTGGAAATAGATGCATCGAGGTCATTGTGGTTATCGTAAACTAGAATATCTTAAAAAATTAATAAATTATAAAACCAGACAAATTTATATCTTAACTATGAAGGATAAAGCATTTTAAAAGGAAATAGTATTCATCCTTAACTTCCTTTATGTCACAAATTTTAAAAATTAGTTCATCATGCAATGTTTTCACTACGAGGATAATGAGCATTCATCTTGATGTTAGTAGTGTTGATGTTATTCTTTAATCTCATGAAAAGTAAAGATTGGCCAAGCTAGGATTAATGAATTCTTTGTAGTGTTTCCATTCATTTTTACTAATAATTTCATTGTTATTTGGGTCTTATATTTAAACTTTATAGAGATGTAATATTTACACTATCATTATAATTAATTTGATTATCATATTTACTATTCCAATAATTAAGCCAAGTTTCAAAATGTCTTTCTTAATCTCTTTTAATCTAGTGCAAAATAAACCTTGTAATGATGAGTTAGTCCATCAAACTTTAACTAATACGAATTTAACATTATAAATAATGATCAAATACATGTGCTCTAGACTCTAAGTTCCACCATTTCTGCAAAAGGTGGTTGTTTATTATTAAGGATTTTTGTGAACCGAAGAATATTTTTGGGAGGGTTTATAACAATGAGGGGTCCCATCCTACTTCTATGTCTGAATATGATTATTCCTATTTTATTATTGTGAATGTGCAAGAACTTCTCATTGTCAAGTAGGTGTTGATATACATCCTAGTGGCCCCATAGTTAAATGTGTCTCTCATTCTACGTTTTCACCCTACAACAATTGGCATGGTTATCTAGAATCTTAATAAATTACTCTATCTTAACCTCTTTTTATCCTAACATGTTTTAATCCACTCCAAAATAAACATTGTAATGATGATTTAGTCCATTAAAATTTAACTAATAAGCTTTTAACATTATAAAGTGTGATCAAATTCATGTGTTCTAGACTCCAAGGGCCACCATTGTTGCAAAAGGTGGTTGCTTGTTATTAGGTTTTTTTGTGAAGCAATGAATATTTTTGGGGGGGTTTATAGAGCAATGAGGGGTCCCATCCTACTTCTATGTTTGATTATGGTTGTTCCTATTTTTTAATTGTGAATGCACAATATCTTCTCATTATCAAGTAGGTGTTGATATACATCCTAGTGGCCCTGTAGTTTAATATGTCTCTCATCCTATGTTTTCACCTCTCCAGTAAGTGATATGGTTATATGTAATCTTAATAAAATTGTTCTAATTCTATTGAAATTAGGTTGTGTGTCTTTGTTTTTCATACAAAAAACACACCCAAATCAAAATTCCACAAATAAGAAAATTTAACAAAAGTCTATAGTCACCTTGTCCCCTTAATCTAAATTTGTAAAAAAAGATAATAATAAAAATAACTCTTTTAATTCAATTGAAATATTATGTAATATATTTTCATTCAATAATTTATTAGTAAATAAATATTCAAATAATTATTGATTAAAAACATCACCTTAATGATGCTTTTCCTTGAAATTTAAGTTTCAAGAAAATAAAAAGTCCAAAAATGATGGCCAAAAAAGGCACCACCCATTTATTTATTTTTTGGGGAGTGGGGGTGACTTAATCTTTATTTAAAAGCAAAAGGTCACAAACCTAAACAGTCCAAGCTTCGGCCAACCTCTATGGATTAAATTAAGGAACACGTTTACAAAATATTATTAGTCCCTGCCAAGCAATGGTTAAATTTGATGGGTATTTAACTGTATTTTGTCTTTTTTGACCATCAAATATTGGAAACTCTAAAGTCTACAAGTCATCATTGACCTTTAGTTGATTTTTAAAACCTTCAATTTGATGGGTGAAATAAAATTTACGCGTATATTTTAGTGAATATGTGTGTGCGTGTGTGTAAAATATCCATTTATGTATGTATGTGTGCTTGATATGGAGAGAGATATCTATTGCATATATATTTATAAATCTATATCTTATATATAAGAAATTCCAAATTAGGCTGGATAAATTAAAAGAAGTTAGGCACATGATGAAACTCTAACATAAGCACATATTGCATCGTGTTTATATACTTTGAGATAAACAAAAGTTGTGCTCATAGTATGAGACTCACTATGTCTACTGTGGATCTTTGGGCATGTTAGAAAGAACTTATCCCAATCCTACCTCACAAAATGCAATCCCACACTATGCACCCTGAACCCTAGACTCTGAAATTTGAAGGTTGAAACTCATGTGCTCACCCATGGGCCATCTGTAAGCTATATAAAACAATAACCTATGGGGATGGAGTAATTAAATTGAAGGCTCTTTTAGTTGTTCAATAAAAATAATAAAAGTGACATAATAATTTTTTGTTTGATTTGAAATTTTTTATGTAGTTTGTTCAATGTTAGTATGCTCATGATAGATCCCAATTTATGTAAAATGGATCTATTTTGTAGTTGGAAATAGAAATATCAAATGGCTATGCATTCCATAAATTCGTAATTGAATCTGAACATGACTAGGTTTGGGTCTTTCTTGAGATGTTGGCTAGAGAGATCCATCCATTGAACAATGATGAATTTCTTCAAAACACATATCTTGTATATTATTATTTCTTGAAATATTAGAATCCTCCCAAATCCCTATTTAAAAGTAAAAGTGGTTTCAAATTTGCTTTTATTATTTATAAGGTCCTCTTTCAATCCAACTTATCATGTTGAAACTTGAGCTCAATTTCTCCTCTCCAAAATACATTACAACTAATAAGTTTGAGCAACTAATTGAGAAATTTTGCAAAATAATTCAACATGAATTTCAAAATCTCTGGCCTTACATAAACAATGACTATAAATAATTTTTGTAAATCAATGGTTAGTTTCACACTAACAAACATGATTCAATATGAAAACAATGACCACACATAATTTCCCTAACCATTGGCTTGTTTCATAGGAACGAACATGATTCAATATGTTTGTTCTTTAACTCATATATCTATTTTTATTTGGTTTGATATTACTTTATGGTCAAGGTAGAATTGGTAAGACAAAACAAAAGACTTATGTCAACAAAATTATGCTTTGTAAAAAATTAATAAAATAGATATAATAATAATATTTAAATGATGGGTGGAGGTCACATATGGGGGGAGTTGAACGAGCAATGGGCGGGGCGGTGAACCCTAGTTGCCCTGGCCCCTAGTTCATGCCTCTCCTTGATTGTTTTTTCCACAAAATTTCTCTTTGCAAGTGTTGCAGTCATTCGTATGCGCCCTTTTGCAAAGCATGGTGTGGTGGTCTTCACCAAGGTCCCCTCTTTTGTTCAATGGGTGATCTTTCTGCTTCGGCGCTTGTTTTTGGGGTTTCTCTGTGCTAACACCCAGTTCCCTTGTTGTTTTTTTTTGTTATCTCCTAAGTATAATTTTTTTCACTGGAATTAAGGATGTCATTGGATGTTCAAGGCCTTGCGACCCTATTTCTTGTTGCTTGGTTGGCTTTCCTTCGCTGGTGTAGGCATTGTTTCTTGTGTGGGTTCCCTCTTTGGGGTTCATTGTTGTGCGTTTGGGTTGGCTTTTTTTCTATCGTCATCTCCATTTTCATGTCATAATAATCTTGGGTCCCTCTTTCGTGTTGTTTTTGTTGGTTCTCTTTGGGGATGCTATTAGTTTCTTCTAGGGTTTTGTGGCCCTGCATTTTGTTGCCCATTTTTTGGGCTTGAGGTCCCTAGGGTTTCATTATATCTTGACAATGTTTTTCTTTTTTCATTGGCTTTCATGTTGGCCATGTTGGGTTTCTTCAGATGGTGATCACTCTTTTCTCTATCTGTATTTTCTAGAATGCTTGATGCATATGAAAATTGTAGTTTTCTTCTTCTTTGATGAATACAATTGCATGTTGTTTTTCTACAAAAAAATATATATTTAAATGATGGACATAAATAAATATAAAAGGCCATGTGAAGGGTAGTCTTAAAAGAGCCTCATCATAAAAAATTTACTTGATGGGTAGTAGTGCCCATCAAATTTATATCTTGGTCATCATATATTTTATATAGAATATTAAACATTTATTACAAAGCTCACAGTACTATGGTTATCATATGTTTCTATAATCATCATATATTTCATATAGTTAGAATATTAAACATTTATTACAAAGATCATGGTCCTATAGTAATCATTTTTTCATATAGTTAAAAGATTACACATTTCTTAAAAAGTTCACACTTTTATAGTCATCATATTTTTTTGTATAGTTAGAACATTGAGCATTTATTGCAAAGTTCTAAAACTATAGTCTAGGCTTACTAGTTTATTTAAAATCGAAGGTATTTTGTATTGCTAACTATGCTGGTTATCGGATTGGTTAAGGATTGTAAAGTAATTAGTTCAAATTTGAGTGAAGAGAGTGGGAATATAATATCAATTATAGTTTTTGTTGTAATTTTTTTATGATACAATTTGTACAAAAACATCATCTTCATAAAAAATTAAAAATAAGAATATAAGTTAACAATTTATTGGCCAAAATGTATAGGCAACGAGAAATGAATTGATCATAAACATGTACATTCTATGATAGTTGTATTCTTAATCCCATAGCAAAGTTAAATGTTCAACTTCTTGTTCCAATATCCCTGGTTTGCGTTAACATCACAGAAAAGTTAAATATTTAGTTTATTTTTACAATATGCCTGCATTGTTATAATCTAATTTTTAATGTGAAAATAATAATAATAATATAATAACAATAACAATAACAATAACAATAACAATAACAATAACAATAACAATAACAATAACAATAATAATCATCTATCTCAACTATAATTTAAACTATCTAAAATATTTGTAAACAAAGTGGCACATGTTTAAAATTGTTGTGATGGAAAACATAACAAAAATATGACCTTGTAGTTTGCATACTCCATGTTTTTATAGTCTCAATTGTGGTTTAAGGAGCCATGTTGTTGAATAATGCATCAAATTTGTTGTTTATACCAAAAGAAGACCTTCTCAGCAAGCATATCCTAAACATTCATCGCTTCATTATAAAAAAGAGTGAGTTAAACTGTAGACGGTTGTGTCGATGCTCTTGCTTGTAATCAAATACAATTTCCTGTATCAGAGTAGGGTTTTCTTCTGGCGATTTAAACACATGATCGAAAAATAGTGTTGAATTCAAGTGTCAAAGCAAGTTTGGTGCACAAATTTATTACGAGAGATACAAATGCAACAACATCAACTATTTTGTCATGGGAGACATAAATGCAATAATATTAGCTATGCTCGCTAAGGAAATTCCTAAAATAAATAACACCATTAAACCATTTAACAAATGACATAATTTTCAACCTTATGTGGGAGAAACTTTACCTTGCAACACTTGTTTTGATTAAAGGGGAGCTATCCAAATAAAATAAAATTGCAAAATAAAAACCACATGTTTATGGTTATATATTATGTTGAAATCATTATTCTTTTAATGAAAAAATTGTTAAACTAAGTAACGATATGTGTTTGTTTCTTTTGGTGAATGTGTCTTGCTTTAGGGGTGGTAGGAGGGGGTAGGTTTTGTATAGCCTCGATGAAAAATTGATTATAAGATATGCATGGGGATTGGGAACTATGACCAATGACCAAGCCAAATTGCATGTCCTACTACTGGCAAGAATTAGCCAAGTAAATCAAATAATCATCCTTGGAGATTTTCTTATTATAATTCAACACCTCCTCACCAAAACCTTCCAAAAGGTAGTTAGATTGAAAACCTTTTAAAAATAATCAAAGCGTTGCTGGATGAAATCCCTCATAAAGAGTTATTTTACATTCTATGAAAGGAAAACTTTGAGGCTAACAAGTGTTCCAATTGTGCATGCTAGCTTAAATCCAAGAAGATTGAAACCAATGGCATTAAGGTTTGGTGAAATTTACCATAAACCTAATCTTACCCATATGGTACTCATGAATAATATGGACCATATCCATATAATCATTCCTATACCAAGGAAAAATCTCCATGAGCTTAAGTTATTAATGGAATATCAATCCCCACAAGTGGACAAGAGCCTGACTATAGTCGTGGCATCACATAATTCCTTCAACGTTCCTATTGACACAACTCATCACATTGAAATACAAATTCTTCATCTATATGTCATAGAGAGTACACAACACACCATCCACTTGGAAGCAAGTTTGCAATCTGTATCATAACGATTATGAAAATCCTTGTGACATTCAATCCTCCTACATGTGGTTTAACAAGGTAGTGTCATACAATGATGATTCTGGCTTATCTTAGACATGGAGGCATATCCTATTGAAGTCGTAATTTTGTGGAAACTCGAAACAACTACATGAAAACCTTGGGGTCTATAAACTAGCTAGTGGGGGTCCATTTATGGCCTGTGAAACACAATATCAGTTTTTCACATCATTCATTCTTGAAAATTGTAAGTGGGTTGGGAACTTGCATCTCCGCCCTAATGTGGGAGTCATCGCCTGATCCCTTGACTCAATGGGTGGTGCTTTCGCCAAATTAGGAATTGATTTCTCAACTAGAATTTCCCCCTATTAATACGATCATAATAGGCAACCATAGCAAGGAGGAGAAAAGTATGAGAAGGGTGATTCCCATGCAAAACTATTGGTGCACTTGGAATTCTCGGCAGCCTCTGCGACATTGCGAAGAAAGAGAATTAGACTGACATAACGAATTAGGAGGAAGGTTGAAGGTGTTGGTACTTCAAGGCAGTGTTGCATCTTGAATGTGGAGGAGCCACATAAGTAGGGCATAAAGCAACTAAAGAGATAAGAGGCTAAATTGTGGAAGTTTGGACATAGTTCCACAATTGAAGCAAAAAATAGATGTCCAACAGGTTGAATTTCTTGTCCTAAATCTAAATATAAAAGATTACAAATTATCCATAATCCAAATGTTGGAGGAAAACCAATCTCTCAAAGAATATTTTTCCAAGCAAGATGATGAGATGGAAGCCATGTGTAGCTACCTCTTAGATCTCCAGGATCAAATTAAGCTTATGAAAGTAAGGCTGAATGAAAGTGTTGATGCATCCAGGACCCCAGATGAGTAGCTTTTGGAGTCTGGACCTTAATAAGACAACAATAAGAGAGGAAAATAAATGAACTTGATGAATGTTTCCATCTAAATTTTCCCTTCCGTTAGGTAGTTTTTGTTGTATATATAGTTTTAGGAATGCTTTGAATTTTGATATAGTCTGTAGTATCGTCTGTATGTTACCACCAGTCAGTAGCCCTTTGGACTGGCTAGAGAATGCTTACATTGTAAACTTTCCCATGTAATTGTTGTGATTGGGGACATATTTAATACAAATCTTACTCACTTTTGTTATATATAAAAAAAGTGTCTTACTTTATTATATTGCATGTGTTAATACTAGCATAGTCATATAAATTAAATGTTTGATAAATGTTGATAGTCATCAATTCATAATAAACATCAAAATGATTAACCCACTTTACCATGGAGATTCTTAATTTGTAAATAAGCTTTGTTACAATACCATGGGACAACACCATGGCTTATCAATACCATATTACAAAACACCATAACTCCATAACTCCATATGACACTTGTTAATATGAGACTCCATATGACACTTGTTAATATGAGATTTTTTTAATTAGTCAATTTGATTAAAAGGCAAAAAATGGCACAACTACTTTGGAGTTAAATTTCGATTTTTTATTTGTGTATATCACTATGAATATTTTCTAATATTTCATGGAGGTTAAATCCTTACCATTCACTTAATAATTATTGATACTTAAATTAAAATTCTAGAAATCTTATTCCAAAATAAATCCTATCAACATAATTAAAATACTCTCTTATACATTTTATGCAAATAATTTAAAATTGATAACTTATAGTTTCATTGTCACATTATATTAAGTCTAAAATAATTCCCAATTTGTAAAATAGTTAAGTGAAATTTAGAAATTTAGATAATTATTTTAATTGAGTGTTTTATTTTCTTTATTATTAACATTTCAAAGATTGTTTTTTTGGGAACATTTTAGAGTTTATTAAATTAAAGTGTTTAGTTAAATATATGCTAATTTCTATAATCTTCGGAAAAAAATGCTAATTTCAACAATCTAATTAGGTCAAAACCATGATAACATAAGATATAAAAATGAGATATCACACTACAAGGAAACTTGTAGTCAATAAATAAGGAACAAAATGCAATAATTATGTAACAAGGAAAATTAATCAACTAACAACCAACATATCTAGAGATAATGAAGAAGTAATAAAATGATAAGATAAGATTCATATTTGTTTGTGATTTATCATAACAAATGATAATAAGATGAACCAATCAATAGCATCTTAGATACAATATTTGAGTGGCGAAACCTAAGTGGTGAGATGAAAATCACTACAAAAAGAAGTTTATGCAATTAGTTATGATAATTAAGGGTACAATATCCTTACTCTCTACAGTCACTCTATCCTTGATATTTATTACATCTTTTTGTACTTGTCAAGCTTGTTCATCATTAGCACATTGGCAATGATTTCATGATTCCATTGTTACATTGCATTAGCAATGTGTTCATAATCCAATTCTTACACTTCATTAGTGTCAACCCACTTACATTCTACTAGGCTAGCGATTGTTTTTTTATGCTTATCCATTTTTCATTGAAACTAATTAAGCTATGATCATTGCCTTCATCCACCCCAACATATTTTTGTTGGCCATGTCTTTAATTCACCATTGATGATGATTATTTTCTCATTGTTATCAATATAATTCCTTCAAAAAATTTCCTCACACAAGGGATCTTAGTACCATTCATACCATTCTAGAAAATATATCTCAATTAGCCTATTTGGGGGCTCATAATTCTCCCTCTTTGAAATGATTAAGTCAAAGATCTAGTGGATAGGCTTAATCCACATTTTTGTACAATAGTTACTAAAAGAAATACTCCCTAACCTAGGTTTGTTGTGGTCATACATATTTCTTTATCTTTATAAAGTGTCGATTTGTAAGTAAACGTGTCGATAAAATTACTTTGTAGATACTTAATTTTAAATTTTTTTGGGAGTGTTGTCAAATAGTTAAAAAAATCCCACACTTAGAATATATCAATGGTTTGACATCTCAAACTAGTTTGTGACCCACTCCTTCATGAGTTAGTTTTGTGTTTCTAAGTATTCTACTCAATATTCCTTCTACTTGTGCATCTTGTGACACTGGTACTTCAACCACCCAATAATTGTATAAGATTCCCCTTTCATGTGTCATTGTATAGAGGTATGGGATTGGTAGAAACTCATTCTGCAATTTGTTTCAAAAATTTTGGGGATAAAAATAATACTGCCCAACAAAACAAATAATTGTATGTGAAAAAATGGTTGTGGAAATCCTATTTTATGTAGCAATGCTTAGAATGGAGTTTTTCTTCTACAATTATTTCCTAGTCTACACTGACATTAAAACAAAGAAAATTAGAGAATAGGTACATCCATTCAACATACATGATATGTTGTCTTGTTTTCTAAAGATTTTATTGAGCATTTCCACCAAATCTATGCATATTCTCATCTACGAGTGCTTAATGTTGTATGCATGCTTGATATTCTTCATAATTTCTCGTATGTAAAGACAAATAATATGAATGTTGGATTCTTCTTATTTTATCCCTAATCTTGGATTTATCCCATATTTTCAAGCCCTTGTGTGTTTTGAATATTTAGCATATGGTCTTAATGTTAATGGTGATGGAAAATTATTGTGTCATAGATCATTCATTTGTTTATGCCATACATCTTCCCAACCTCATGGATTGAATCAAGGATGACTAGTGCTTTCAGAATACAACTAGCTTAGTAGATAACATAATTGGTTTATCTACTTTCCCTAATTTTATTTTCTTAATGATTGATCAATGCCAATTCTCCTCATTAATATTGGTCTCTATATTGAAAGTTCTCATAGTTTTTGGATTTTATTTTTTATTTTTTTTTCCCTTCTACGGAAAACTTTATGGATAAACTCAACAAATGCTTCCCCATATTTATGGATAGCATCCCTAATAAACATATAAACATAAAATAGTGTACCTCTCCTAGAAAAATTCAAATTAAACACATGTTAACATAATAATTAAATACCTAATAACATTAGAAACCACTATTAAATTAGTCCCTTAAAGTATCATTGTTGAATTATTATAATATCACTCACCACATTTGAGATATTCTTTCACAAGATTCTATCATTATCTTGAAACATTACTAATTCAATGAAAATCCAAAATCACTTTTTTTTTTAATTCTCTAACTTAATCAACATTTCTCTCTTTTTTAAACTTCCTGCATTGAAATGTAATATACTCATATACTAGTACTCCTATAGTATAGTTGACTCAAATATTCCATAAATATCGTTTGACACTTATCCTCTTCCAACCTTATTACACTTTTTAAAATTAAAATGTTACCTTTACACCCTTTTTGTTCTTTGAAAACATACAAGAAGTTATTGCAACACGATTTGATATTCCATTTCCTTGTAACATCATCCTTTCCTATTGGCTTCTATTAGTTTATTAAAAAAGGGGGGATATTCTATGCTACACTGTTTTTTTATCAAGTTGATTCACATGTCTTCTATCAAGTTGATGATTTAAAAGGGGAAAAAAAACCTTAATATTTTATACACATTGGCTATAAATATAAAAATGTAAAATTAGTTGATTGAAGGGAATAAGGAAATAAAATGTCCACATACAAAGTGACGATATCCATAATTGTTTGATATATTATGTTGCAATCATATATTCTTTTAAAGAAAAGTAACTATACAACTACAACATGAATATGTGGGTGTTTTTATGTTAATGTATTTTTCGATATTTTTCTTAATATTGGTTATATAATAGTTTTAGATTGGTAGTTTAGGTGGTTGGGAAATGGTTTGTTTTCCCCTCCACTTTGGTTTTATTTTTGTTAAAGGACATGTTTGACCTGTTGTGATAAGTTTCAAAGAGTAAGTGTCCCCTTCTTTAGTGACCTTTAGACTCTTGATAAGTCATAAGTTATTAGTATATATGGACCGTGGGCAGTTGGATATACTCTTATCGTTATAGTGGTAGTTGAAAGACTTGATATTGTACCTTATCCAAAGTACTACAATATGTTACATATTCACCATGATTAAAAAAACATATTTATAGTAATAATAATATAATAATAATAAAGTCTTTTATAATCATGTGAAGTGAACCACTCAGAGGATCTTGGTTATAATTTGTCTATTTCATAGCAATATTGAATAACTTTATTTATCACTTTGCATGCATATTTAGATAGAATACTATTATTATTAGAAGTAAAGTAAAAAGTATAGACTTTAGTACACAACACCATTAAAGAAATATCTAAATTATTTTTCAATTTATAAAATAATTACATAAATCTTTGTTTTATTTTTATATTTTAATGAATTTATTTTTTATTATTAATATTTTAGAGGTTATTGGATTAAAGTATTTAGTTAAATTGAAATATCACACTATGATTAGTAAACAATAACTTCATAGATAAAATGTGATAATTGAATAATAAGAAAATCAACTAATAATCAACATATCTAGATATAATGCTATAAATAATGAGTAAGCACTAAAATAATAGC
Organism: Pinus taeda; assembly: GCA_000404065.3. Taxonomy (NCBI): domain Eukaryota; kingdom Viridiplantae; phylum Streptophyta; class Pinopsida; order Pinales; family Pinaceae; genus Pinus; species Pinus taeda. The sequence goes on along the minus strand of APFE030262942.1, from coordinate 24,362 downwards.
ATTGGGGTAACATGTGTGAGAAGGGTAATCTTAAACCATGGTGGAAAAATTTTCATTCGCTTTGGGCTTAATCATGTCAACAACCAATCAAGTTGAAGCCTCTGCCCATTTTGCAAAGCCTAGAGATTGATACCAACTCTAGCATTCAAGCATTGAGTTTGGAGAACATGATTAGGCATTTGGTTTTTAACATTTGTCCAGGTGACACTCATTTGACATCAATGCTATAATGAATAAAATGATAATTAGACGTGACCTCTTAGGGGTTGAGTACTCCATGTTCTCTGAGAGAATAAGTCATTAGGTGATGATTATGCACATTAGGCCACTTTCCTAAAAGTGGTGAACATTATCGTTAATGGAAAGCTTGAAACCCAACATATCCCCTGACATTTCATGATGCACATGGCTACGTGTGATGCAAATGAGGATGTCAGTGATGAGAAGATACCTCTCCTTTCTGCTTGCATGCATAAACACTCATATTCACATGATTTTTTCTGCTTGCATGCATAAACACTCATATTCACATGATTTTTAATACGTGGGAGACATTATTCCTTAGTAATTTTCAATACGTGGGAGACATTATTCCTTAGCACTATGGGATGATGTATACAAAATTTTACGTTCTATTGTGGATATTTCAACATGAAAGTCCACTTTCTGGGTTTGTGAGCCTTAGTTATCTATTATAGTTAATGTGCATGATCATGTTTCTCTTCTACAATTATGCTATGTTGTCATATTCATCTTTTCTTTAGACAAGAGTATAGAATTGTGGATTGTTGCAAGTTTATGTTCAAAGTGTTTTTAATTCAGCCCTTATCTCTTTAGTGGGAGAAATTATTTCATGCCTCCATGCCTATGATCATTCTATGCATTTCTCTATTTCGATTATTTTTTATATTTTCATCTCGCCTTCAATTATGAAGAAAATTAATGGGGTAGCAAGGCATTGTCTCTTTATTTTTTTGAATGACATGATTCTTTATGTAGCCCCCTTAGGCCTCATTATTTCATCATTGGTTTCTTTAAAGTATTTCTATTCATCTTGTAAAACTATCCTCAATAGGATTCTTGTATGGATTAATTAGGGATTAGTCAATTTTTATCTTGGGCTCAAGGACTTCAATAGAATCTCAACAACCATAATATAACATGAGTTTTAGAAATATCAAATTGCATTTATATCTGCATTGTTCTAAAGTAAATATGGATAGGGAGATACAAGAGATTTAATGGGTGTTGAGAGGCCATGAAGAAGATATCTAAGGCATCATTAACTTAATTTTGACAACAATAAGATGAAATTTGAAGAGCAAGACCACTAGGTGACTTCTTATATTACTACAATCATAGGCACCTTGGTTCAATTAAAGAGTTGAGCATGTACGCTAGAATTTGAATGTAACATGCTACAAAATATGGTGATTAATTTGACAAATGTAGAACATTATGGAACATTCAACCAGGTTCAAACCATTAATTCAAACTACGAGATTCTTAGGGAAGAAGAAACAATTCATTAGCTTATGAACAATGTGGAAATTTTCAAAACGGATTATGATTCAACGAAGGCGACACCTGATTTAATTAACAAACATGCCTTTTGTTAATTTTATACTTTTTTTTTGGTGGTTAGATTTCTTGGCCTCTAATGTAGAATGTAGACCACTAATATATTTATTGGAAGGTGTTATTTTTGGATTTGATGGCTATAGTTATAGGCTAGTAGAAAGTTTCTCCTTAGACTTTTGTTTAAAGAATTTGAAGCATATTGTTGATGTAAACTTGTTATGAGCTTTTGCTGAAATTTTTGGTTAATATAAATATTTTGCAATTTGGTTTGAAAAAAACACACTAAAACAATAACATGGCACCCATATAGATATATTATTCATCCTACCTAGTTATAATTACAAAAGCCATAAGATAAACTACGCAACGACATCATAGATGTGATATTTAAGTGGGAAATGTATGTTTTGGAAGGAAATCCACTGCAAATAGAATTTGAAGTACCTAGCTCTAATAATCAAGGGTAATAACATTTCACTCCACAAACACTTTAGCCTTGATATCAACTACCTCTTGTTGTATTGATCTTGTTCCTTAGGTAGCAAGGTGGGTCTAATACTTATGGATGTCTTCCTCATTAATATTTTCTTCTTATCCTTTTCTTATGTTCTTGCTTCTACCTTATCATGTTGTACTTGGAAATTTTGCACAAGCTTTTGTTCTTGTTGATCCATAAAATGTCTTGGATATTCCACTCGACCATTCATCACAATAGGTGTAATAGATTATACTTTAACAAATATGAAATCTACACTATGAGGGTTTATTTATCTTTAGATTTATGGATATGTAAATCACTAATTATTGTTTATGCATGCAAATTATCATTATGTAGAAAACATATATCAACAAAATGAAAAATCACAAACCATGATTTGACACGAGATATAACTTAGGAAATCCTTTTGGGATAAAATTGTTGAGAAATCAATATGCTTATGAATTAGGGTTGATTTCTTTGTCATGATAATTACTTGTGAATGTGTTAGCTTCTTTATTAAATTTTTATGTTCTCTTCTTTCATCAAGCAATTACAAAAATGATAAAACATGAAGATCACAAGATACAAAGAACACAAGGATATAGGCTCCAAGCCGAGGAAAAACCTAACCAACATTTCTTCTTATAGAATCAGATCAAAGTGAGAAATCCAAGACCCAAGACTAATGTAGGAATCCAACCTCCAAGAAGCCAAGTCAAGACCTCCATGTTCATCATTGTAGTCATAGGAAAAAACATTAATCTCAATCATAGTAACTTGTATCAATCTCAATTCATATGCCACAAGGAATTCACCTTTATCTTAGATCACCAACCACAAAGAATTTACAATTTTTTTAGACCATTTTCCACAGAGTACTCAAATTTCCTTCAGACAATCTACCATAGAGAAACTTGTGTTTTCTTTAGATCATTTTCCACAGAGAAACTCACATTTTCTTTAGATATATGACCTCATAAACTCGCAAGTCTTCACAATCATTTAGCCTCTAAATTTTCACATGTTCTCATCTCAGAACGCATCACAGAAAAACACCGAATTTCTTTCCATTTTGGTGGATGATGTATGCCAATGTATAGTTGTTCTTATATGAAAAAATACACGTCTTTTGAGTGAGCTGACTTGTCATATTAGAGGGACAAATTGGCTTCTTGAGGTATATTGATCCAAATTACAATTTTGTACATTTTTTTTAAGAAGTCCAAATAGGACTTTGACTCAACATATCATAGAAGCATGAAAAGCATGCTTAACTAATGAAACAATAATAATAGTAATTTATTTTTCCTCTTTTCCTTTTTTCTTTTCTTTTTTACATAAAATATATAATGATACAAGTACAATGAGAATTATGAAGACCAAACCTAGTTACACTTTTCAATACTCTCTCTTAACTAGGGAGGTATTCATAATTACACATCATGATACAAGGATTCTCTCAAATTAAAATATTCTCATAAGAAGAGTTTGGATTAATAAGAATCATCAAGCATCATCATCTTAAATAACATTGTTAATTTAAAAAATAGTAAGGCCTTGACTGACAAGCTCTAACTCTCCACTAGATTAGAGCACAATGTTGGGAGGCATACATCTAGACACCACCACCATTGCCTCTCAAGGAACATACCCCATCTGGATGTTCACCAGGTATGTCCTTATAAGAATATTCTTATCTTGGATTCCCAATCATCAAAGAATATCGATCCTCCTTAAGGCTACTCTTATATTGGATACCCTGCCCTATCCTCAAAGAGTATTGGTCCTCGAAACTACTTCTGTCTTGGATCCCTAATTCTTAAGGAGTATTAGTCCCAGATGCATATACAATCCTTCATTCCCCCTACTAGTGCCTTCACTACACTTACAACTGTTAGTTCTGTCCATAGTGCATTAAGCATGGAGAATATAGTGTCCTTCATCACTACCTCTCAACCAGGGAAGAGATCCTTACTCCCTCTCATCTAGGGAGACATAAACATAAGCTTCAACTTCTCTCATTCATCAACTACTTATTCTTCAATGGATATCTTAGTAGTATCTTGTAGGGCTTCTAAGTTCCTAACAACATCAAATCATATCAAATTTCGACCTTCCTGGATCTTGACAATCTTCATGCAACTTTGTCATCAAATGGTTCATCTATCATCTTCAAGGAGCCAAACTTCCTCACAGTTGTTAGCACATGCCTTCTTCCTTACATAACATAATTCTACCTTCATGCTATTCCAAGCCATAATTAGTGTTGTTCACTCAATCCATGTGCTCCCAAATCGAATCAAACAACTGCCAATGCAATATCATCATACAAGTTATCTCAACTGCTATCTTTCCAACCTCTCCACATACTTCTGCAATATGTCCTTTTAAGGGGACAAACCATATCCCATCATTATTAGAATTTCCAAATCACAATGGCCTCTAGTCAAGTGTGGGATTATTCTTGTCAAATTATTGTTGCTTCCTCCCTCTTAGGTCAACATTCCTTTGCATGGTCTATCTTCGTATTGCAAAAAAGTTCTACTTCATGCTTTTAAATAAAAAATCAATGTATTATTGGAACGAACCAATCAAATGTTGGTACAACAACATCAGAACTCTTCATATTCTTTCTCTCTAAATGAATTCTCTTATGTAGGCTTCAAACTGCTCCCTTCTTCTTCATCTTCATGCTTTGCCACATTCTTCTACTTCTTCCTTTTGCTAATCAAGTTTTAGATAAATCTTGTTTTGACTTGCAACCTTTATTAGAAGATCATGAAAGAAAAAAAGGGAAAATTATATAGACAAAATAGTAGCAATAATAATAAATAAAGTAGATATAGAATACTTGTCCTTTTGAAGAGAGTTAACTGCTTGTTAAACTTGGATCTTTTTTGTTAGCCTTGTCCTCGTATCAGCATGATGTCATTCTTGTCATTCTCAAGAGATAGATTTTTATTTTTACATCAGAAACAATTGGCTAGGGTTTCTATTTATAGGGTTTTCAAAGCTTTTCTATGGTTTACAAACTCTAGATCCTCCATAGTCACCAAGCCCTATTATTCAAGAATTGCAAAATTCTACAAGCATGTTGCAAAACCCTAATTATTGACATGCCGTTTATTATAGCTTTCATATGCAATGAAATAATTGGTGTGCTAACATATCAACCATATCTTGTATGTCATGGGCTATAATATATATTTATGCAGACCCTTATGTTATATATCAAATGATCATCATCATGACCCAGTAAATTAAACACGCACATACCTATAAAACCTTACCTTACCTCTTCTTTGTAAAGATCTTGGTCCTTTGTTTTATCTTCAATTGTCAAGTGCCAACTTTCTTTAGAAAAATGTGCCTCAACTTCTCCAACTACAGAACCTTCACTGAGTTGTTAGCTTTGTCTTGGTTTCATCAATTGGCATGTATTGACTTCACTGAAGACTGCTTCTCAAATTCTTAACTTAGAGATCAAATTTATCAATCTTCGAATATATTTCTTCCATAGTTCACAAAGTCTCGATACCTTTCAAGCAGGCTGAATTTAATGATTTCATTCATTATTACGTATAGATAAGAGATGTGACATGACTTCTTCATGTGATGGTGTTAGAACATGCTTTGTTGTAAAAGAAGGTACCACTAAAATTTGTGTCAACACTAAGAGAACATTGGACCATTACTGATGTATTATGCTTCATAACTTGGACTAATTACTATAACTACATATTTGATACTATATCCATGGTACATTATTGTCACGGTTCTTCTTAACATATAACCTTGTATTTCAAAGAGAAGCATGACCTCTACTAAAGAGTTTGGTCTCTACGTCATACTTCAAATAATTTTGGATACTATAAATTTGGATCATAGTCCTTACTTCACAAAAGTGTGTTGTCATTCTTTAACTCACATAATTACAAAAAATTTGGTGTTAGACTTTGTAACATCTTATAGTCTTAGAGTCTCGTATTGCCATGAATTTCAGCTGCAGGGCTTGCACTATAGTATTGATCATACCACATATAAGTTAAGATAACAATCCATATTATGGAGGAGACTTTTATGTTGCAGAATAGAGAAACTTCATATTCAGATGAAGATGAATGTCTTTATATAAAACCCAAACCCTTTTTCTTAGATTTTGAATTGTTATAATAGTCTCAAATCATTATATGTAACTGACATAGGGATTGAAGTATTCTGATTTAATCATAAAATTGAATTTTATTTCTCAGGTAAACTCATAACATAGTTTGGATTCCACCCTTTCAAGGTTTCCTTTTGAACTAGTAGGATGAAAGAGATTTTGTATTACTTTTGGATAAACTTCGTATTTCTTATCAAGTTATTTCAGACTAGGGAAACCTAGAGAACTTGAGATTTTGTAGATGTCTTTGGCCTATTAGATACACCTTAGATCACAGTGATACAAAATTGGATCTCCAAAGAGATGTGAACTCAAGATTCCTTGAAAGTTAGAAGTTGGATAAGGCCTCAGATTACTTTGTAGTACCTCATATCATCAACACAATAGTTATAGTAGATAGTGGCTTCAAATTATTATAGGACTCATTTCTTAGAGCAAAATTTAGTCCTTGGATTATAGTGGTTCAGATCATTGATTAGGATTACCACAAAGTATTTTTTCACATTATTATTTTTTCAGATATTTGTTCTTCTTTTCATACTAGAGCGAGTGCACATGTCCTCCCTTTTTCTTGAGCTCAGATTCCAAAATAGATAATATAAGTTTTACATGCTTTTGATTGGAAGTTGCAAACCTCAGATCTTAGATATGATAATTTCTACAATGATGATGAGTCTTATTCAAGTATGCCAATAGAACGTGATCTTCAAATTTCCATCCATTAACCTTAGCTCCAAAACAATGTTGAGAAATCAATATGCTTATGAATTATATTTGGTTTATCTGTCATGATAATTACTTGTGAATGTGTTGGCTTCTTTATTAATTTTTTATGTTCTATTCTTTCATCAATCAATTATCAAAAGTATAAAACATCACAAGAGATAAAGAACAAAAGTATATAGGCTCCAAGCTAGGGAAAAACCCCACAAGGGGAAAACCCAACCAAATTCTCTTCTTATAGAATCAGGTGAAAGTGAGAAATCCAAGACGCAAGACTAATACTGGAATACAACCTCCAATACGCCAAGTTAAGCCCTCCAAATTCATCATCTAGTCACAGGAAATAACATCAATCTCAATCCCAATAAATTGCATCAATTTCATCACATATGTGACAGGGAATTCATACTTCTTTCAAACCATTTGCCACAAAGTACTCGTATTTCCTTCAGACCATCTATCACAAAGAAATTCACATTTACTTCATATGATTTTCCATAGAGAAACTCTCATTTTATTCAGATATATGACCTCAAAATCTCTCAAGTATTCACTATAATGTAGCCTCTGAATTTTCATATATTTTCACCTCAGAACGCATCACATAAAAGAACTGAATTTCTTGCCATTTTGGTGGAGCATGTATGCCAATATATAGTTGTTCTCATATGTGAAAATACACGTCTTTTGAGTGAGTTGACTTGTCATCTTGGAGGGACGACTTAGTTGCTTGAAGTGAATTGAATGAAATTACAATTTTGAAATTTTTTTTTTTCAAGAAGTCCAAATAGTAATTTAACTCAACAAATCATAGAACTATGAAGAACATTCTTAACTAATGAAAACAATCATAATAATAATAATCAATTTTATTTTCCCTTTTTCTCTAAAATATATAATATAAGAAGTAAAAATTGATTAATTATGAAGACTGAACCTAACTACACTTTTCAACAAAAACCCCACTAGAAGGTGAGGTCTCTCTACTCTCTTTTTGAATAAAAAATGGCTGCGAGTATAAAGAAGTAAGGCATATGGCCCATGGTCTAATACAATGCAAAAATCCTCTCTATGTAGTCTCTCCTTATCCCTCTTGGATACTCTGCTTGTCTATGGAACAAATGCACTCAAAAGAATGAAACCCCTTTTCCTCCTAGTGGCATGATTATAACACACCCCAATAGCCTACTAGTGGTTAGGTTTGAATCCCTCAACTCTTAACTAATGTCAAAATATGGACTCTTCCAGAGTTTTCTTCATCATGATCACGTGGCTAGCCCCTTTTCCATGAATAATGGGAGATGATGTGGCGTCCTCTCAAAGTATGGTGGCCAAAATAGGAAGGTCAAATTATAAGTGGCATAACTTTTGCATATGGACTTTGATTGAGGTGATTCTTGTGATTTTAGAAAGGTCTTTGTATGTAGAATAAGATAAAACAATTGTGGTGCTAAAGTGGAAAATTTTTACCCCCAAAAAACTCCATTTGATGCCTCAAAATTCTTGTGGAATGTTTCAAACCCCAATTTGCCAAACTAGGTCCCATCGGTAAAAAAGGTCCTATGATCTTATTCCTTCACTTTTTCCACTCTGAAAGAATCAATATGGATGAATAATAATACCATGATCCAATCCATATCACTTTCACTTCATTTGTGTTGATTCACTTACATTTTATTAGTTTAATGGTTGTGTTTTGTGCCTAGCGATCCCACCATCAAATTAAACTGAACTATAAGCCTCATTTTTTCTACTACAACATCTATGACTTGGTTGGTTGACCAAATCTCCAATTAAACTATGATGATGATGATCTACTCATCATTATCATGAAACTTCAAAAATTTTATTTGCATAAGGGATCCTAATACCATCCAAACCCTTTCAAAAATTAGATATTGGGCAACTTATTTAGTGGGCCATAATCCTCGATATTTGAAATGATAAAGTCAAGGTATGGAAGATAGGGTTCATCCACATTTCTTCAATTTTTACCAAGAGAAATACTCCCTGACACATGTTTATGTTTGTAGTGGTTGATAAGGCATGGATTCCTTTATTTCTATGAAGTGCCTATTTGTAATGTAAACTTATTGATAAGCCTATTTAATAAATAATCCACTCCAGAAAAATAAAAAATAAAAATTGGAAGTGCTATTGAATAGTCAAGAAAACCCCACACTCAAATATAATAGTGGTTTTAATTCTTGAACTAGCCTATGATTTCTTCTACCATGAGTCAATCATGGCTTTCTAACTTTTATTCTTAGTGATACTTTAGTGATTCGACTAATAAGGAGAGGTACGTTATGACTCGACGATAAGAGAAGGCGTTAGTGACTCGACCTGATAAGGAGAGGTTATGTATGACCTCGACTGATAAGGAGAGGTACGTTAGTGACTCGACTGATAAGAGAGGAACATTATTGCTCGAACCGTTAGCTCCCCACCCAATTAAGTAACCCTCAACCGGCCCAACCGGAACGCCTCGACTGATAAGGAAGGCACTTAGTTGCTCAATGCCAGAAGGTGCCGTTAGGTCGCTCACCATCAAGGGAAGGGAGAGGTAGAGGGCCCTTACTCTTAGGGGCACTCAGCTCTTCATATGGTGAGGTGCATTAAGCACACTCGACTGTCCAGGAGAGGGATTCGATCCAGTCCCGCAGGTTCCCCCTATGGCTACCTTGTTACGACTTCACCCCAGCGAAGACCCCACCGTGGTATGCACCAATAAGACCACCCCAATATATTGGGAAACTTATTTAGTGGGCCATAATCCTCGATATTTGAAATGATAAAGTCAAGTTATGGAAGATAAGGGTCATCCACATTTCTTCAATTTTTACCAAGAGAAATACTCCCTGACACATGTTTGTGTTTGTAGTGGTTGATAAGACATGGGTTCCTTTATTTCTATGAAGTGCCTATTTGTAATGTAAAATTATTGATAAGCCTATTTAATAAATAATCCACTCTAGAAAAATAAAAAAATAAAAATTGGAAGTGCTATTGAATAGTCAAGAAAACCCCACACTCAAATATAATAGTGGTTTTAATTCTTGAACTAGCCTATGATTTCTTCTACCATGAGTCAATCATGGCTTTCTAACTTTTATTCGTAGTGATACTTTTTCTTGCACATCTTATGACACTATCCCATTACATTGTGTTCAACCACTTAATAGATGTATCACATTTCCCTTATATTCTGTAGATATTTCTTGAATATTATCATGGGTATAAATGTTACTGTAATCAAACACATAATTATACATAAAATAATAGTCATGGAAATATTGTTTTACCTAGAAATGTTAGAAAAATAATTTTTTTCCTATAGTTGTTTCCCAACCTACATGGGAATTTGAAGGAAATACCCTAGAGAACTAGAAAACCCATTCTTCAACTGTGATTTGTCATCATATTTTAAAAGGTACTAATAATAATTTCCACCAACACTTGGCATATTCCAATCAGAATTTAGGTGCTCAATTTCATATCCAGGCTTGATGTCCTTCATTATTTCTCAGTTGTAGAGAAAGTAATAGGAATATTGGGTTATCCTTTATGAAATTCGTAAAACTGGCTTTGTCACATGTTTACACGCCATTAGGTATTCAAAATATCCATCTTATGGTCTTAGTGTTTATGATGTGGGAATTCATGTTTCTATGTCATGAATCATTCATTTTTTGATACCATATAACCACATGACCTCATGGATTGAATCTCAGATGAGAGGTTATTTTAGAATGAAACCATCCTTGTAAACGTCAATTGTTATTGGCTTATTTTTTAGCCTTAGTTTTGTCTTATTAATGTGTAATGGATATCATTTGTCCTCATTGATATTGGTTTCTATATCAAGGATTCCCCTCATTGGATTATTTTTTCCCAAGAAGATTCTCACTAGGAACCCAAGAAATGCTTCCCTGCATTTCTTGATGACATGCCTAGTATAATTTCCATCTTGGAATAACATACCTCAGCCATAGGCTTTATAACTAGGAACCTACTAGGACAAAACTAGCCAAACACCCAACTACATTGGTGAAAAGTGGTTTATATAACCCATTAGGCTATTATTATTAGATTTTTATAGTGCCTTGTCTTTAAATTAAGATGTTTTTTACACCATAATATCTTGTTATCCTAAATTCCTTATTACTATACTATTAAATCCTAGATCATCTTTATGTAGCAGTGCTTTATCTCAATAGATACAAAAAACGTATAAAACATTATGCTTTTCCTTATTTATAAAAATTTTCTTACTTTAAATACATTCACATACAATATGCTTGAAATTTAATGTGTCGTCAATATCATTTCGCACATGTTGCCTTCCAACCCTATTGCATTTTCATGTTTCACTTTCCTATTCAAAATGTTATCCACGTGGTTCTACCAAGGGGTGTTTTTTAATTTTTGCAACTAGTGTCAAATTTCACCTTGGACAACTCAAATGACCAAGATTATGATTGCATTAAATTCCTCTTTTCAAGAGGAACAAAATCAACCTAAAGATCACCCCATTTGGACAAGCAGAAGTTGATTTTTGAATTATTTTATTCATTCATGTATAATGGAATGGGTTGGCCCTAAGCACATGAGAAATTGGTTAGGTCGGCCTCAACCCCAAGTGGACCCTCATGAAGGCCTATAGATAGAAGTGACATCAAGCTCATTTCCACGCATTGATGAAGCCATCTTCTAATTTTATCTTTTGTCTTTGTTCGCACAAGTTTGACGGTTGAAATTCACACAAGGGTTCAAAATCATAGGGGTAAAGCTCGCATGAATCTAGGGTTATTTTATTTCTCAAACATATGCATGTAACTGATTTTTTTCTTCCTTGGATGCATGCAAATAGTGTCTAAGGGAGCACCTAGGAATTCTCGGATGCCCGCACAGAGGCCTGAAGGAAGCGTCTAGGGTTTCATAGGTAGATCAAATAGTATTTTTCCCTGGACACTCACAGAAAGTGGTCAAGGGAGCATCCAAGTAGTCTTGGATGCACGCATAGTGACTAGAAGAGAGTGTTTAGGGGTTTGGAGCAGATTTGAGAGAGTTTGATCTCGGAATCATGCACACAATCTTCCTAAGAGTGTCCAGGAAGATACAGACATCCTCACATAGTGGCTGAGGGAGCATCTAGGGAGTTTTAGACGCACTCAGTCAGTCTCGTCAGGAGTATCCTAGATTTTGATCTAGGGTTTGGCAGTTGCTTTCAATTGGATTTAGTGTTCTGGTGGATCAAATGTTTCTCTCTATTGTTCTGTAGATGTGAAATCTATTTCTGTAAATCTCTGCTACAAATTTATGCATTGGGCTTATTGTACTCTTTGTTGAAAACATCTTACGACGATTTAATAAAGAAGATTTGACAAGGATTTCCCCCTTGTGGGGTTTTTCTGTTGTATTGGACCAATTTGTTTTTTCTTATAGTTGTGTTGTTGTCTTCTTTGTCATTGCATATATTGTTCTATCTTTAGTTATATTTTATGATTGGTTACATTGCTAATAATTGGATACATTGTTAATGAAGAAGTAAATTGGGCTAAAGTAGTTAATATAACATAGAACAATCTCAAAAATTAACATGGTATCATAATAGAGGTGAAGGACAAGCCCAAAAGAAGACAAGCATTGAAGCCCTCATTATTAGAAAGAATATTTTCTAGTCAAGGTCAAGATGTCTTCCTCTACCTTCAAGGAGTGTGAAAAGTTGGGTGATGCATCAAACTTTGTTGCATGGAAAATCAGGTTGGAGATCATAGATGAAAGAAATGATGTGCTTGAATATATTCAAGGAAGGATGCCTGAGCATCAAAAAAATTCTTCCACTTCCCTAAAAAATATGTACAAGAAATGTGAGTCCAAAGAAAACTATAATGGATGGTTTACGAGTTCATTTACTTGCATATGTTAGGAATTTAAGAAAGTCTAAAGACATGTATGACAAGATAACCGACATGTATGAAATCAATAATTTGAATGAGATCATCACCTTGAAATATGAACTCAAGGAAACCAAGATGAATAAAGGAGAAGTTGTTCAAGCCTACATTATGAGGATTTCTCGCCTTAGAGATCAATTGCAGAGAGTTAGAGAAAATGTGTTTGACATGGAATTAGTAGTTGTGACTCTTAGAGGTCGCCCTCCTATTTGGGAAACCTTCATTACTACAATTAGCAACAACAATGTCCTTCCATCATTTGATGAAATTGTTTGGAACTTACTCAAGAAGAATTGAGGTTGATAGCAAGAGGAAGGATTCAAAAGCATGAAGAGGGAGAACCTGCTGCATATATCACTCATGACAAAAAGAAGAAGGGGAAAGGAAGTCCATGAAAGAAGCTTCCTTCTCAAAATACAAAATAAATGGAAAGAAAAATTGTTATCTCATATTGAATGCTACAGTTGCCACAAGAAATGTCATTATGCACGAGATTGTCCCGAGAAGAGAAAAAGGCCAGATTACAACACCAGAAGAATCAACAATAATAAAAGAAGAAAATACAATCAAAGGAATAACCGTGATAGAATATATGAAAGAAGAAGAAGAGATTTTTGATCCGAATTGGATCATTATATTTTTTTCATCCATGTTGATGCATTTTAAGTGGAAAAAGTGGAGGAATTAGCTCACGAGACTATTTTTACTAGTGGGACCCAGTTTGGTGAAATGTGGTACGAAACCTTCCGGGAGCGTTTTGAGGCATCAAATGAAGTTTTTTTGGGTGTGAAACTTTTATGCTGAAATGTATCACCTTTTTATGCTATTCTACACAAAGATATAATTCCAACGGTGCAAGAATTGTGTCAATCAGGGTCCGTATGCAAAAGTTATGCCACTTAGAAGTTGACCTTCCTATTTTCACATCTATAGTTTGTGAGGATGTTGCACCAGCCCCCATTATTCATGGAAAAGTGGCTAGCCATGTGTTTTTGATGTAAAAGACTTTAGAAGAGTCTATTTTGTAACTCTAGTTAAGAGTTGATGTAGTCAAACTGAACCACTAGTACGCTATTGGTCTGTGTTATAACTGGGCCACTAGGAGGAAGAAGCATTCCATTTCTTTCGAGAGAATTTTGTTCCATAGTTGAGAAAAGATAGCGAGGAGAGATAGGAGGTAAAGCACATAGAGAGTATATGTGCATTGTAGTAGCCCATGAGCCACATACAATATTTCTTTGTATCTGCATCCATATTTCTAGATAGAGAAAGAGAGCGAAGCAGCCTCACCTTCTAGCGGGGCTTTCTCTCGAAAGGGTTCCCAGAGAGCATATCTTGTGTATTATGTGTGTGTGAGCTTATTTTTTCACCCTCTACTTTTTTGATTGATTTAATTTTACGTGCATGCACTAATTACAGTTAATTTTACAAATCTAGAAATTAAATAAAACTGTAATAGTGTAGAATCCCATATTTTTAATATAATATTATTAGATCTGTTGTGACAAACTGTCCAGTGGAATATCCATGTTCACGGATCATTTGGTATCAGAGCATGTTTCTTTGGGTATTTTGTGGAGATTTCAAGGATCTAGATTGGTGAGGACGAAAATCGTAAAACCCTAATCATGGGTGACAAATATGTAAACAAACCTCATGATCTTGTAGATGTGAGGTTTTCATGGCTTGAAGAACAAGTCGCGAATATAAACCGCAATGCCAACCTCCTCATGTAGTCCCTAAGAAATAATCTAGGGATATTTGGAGAAGAAGGGGGTTCGAATGCAGAGGACAAATCAGAAGGGGGATTGGAAGATCGAGAAGACGCAGATAACTAGCCGAAGAAAGAACCTGGAAAAGATCAACCTAATTCGAGTGTCGTGAACCAATCCCTATTTAAAGTGGAAGAAAAAGTCAATATCAAACCATACCATGGTGAGATCGATGCTCTGAAGCTAAACCACTGGTTGCAACAACAATAAGTTTATTTTAGTGTCCATCAGATTGAGGAAGGGAAGAAGATCTCATTCGTGTGACTGAAATTGGAGGGCCATGCACTAACTTGGTGGGAGAGCCACATAGAAACCCTGAGGCTGGAGGGAGAACCTTTAGTGACTAAGTGGGATAATTTAAAAACCCTCATTAAGTCATATTTTTATTCCATTGGGTACGTGGAAGACCAGTGGATCTGGTGGCATTACTTTAGGCAAAAGTCGGGGCAAAGCGTGCAGGAGTACACCATAGAACTCAGAAAGATGGCTATAATGTTGGGTATCTCTCCAAAGAACTCAGAGGTACTCCTCAAGTATTTGGGAGGTCCGCATGACCATCTACATGAGAAAGTGATGATGTTCAATCCAAAAATGGTGGATGGGGCTTGTGTATAGGCACAGTACCTGGAGAACATATGCTTGAAAAGAGCGCAATCAAGTGGATTGAAGAAAAATAAGCAACAAGACACTTCTAAGGATGGGAAGAAGACACAAAAAGGGGGAAATGATAAAAAGATGGTAGCCACAACACACTAGTGAAAAGATCCTAGCAACCACTATAACCACTGCAACCACTACAACATTGATGGCCATACAGAGGAGAATTTCTAGAAGTTGCATCCAAAGCTAAACCCAAAGAACAAGAAGAAAGATAATAAGAAGAAGAATCTCATGGCCACTGTTTCGATCAACCAAGATGAAAGAAAATCAGACATGGATGAGAAGATCATCTGTACAACAGTGTAGAATGAGGTGAATATGAGAAGCCTTCAACAACAGGAAGAGAAATAAATGACCAAACTCTTCCATGTAAAGATACAGGTCAAGAAGATGAAGATTGATGCTCTATTTGACTCAGGATCGCAGGCAAATCTCATTGCAGCAGATCTAGTCAAGAAGTTGGGGCTAGAAGTTCATGACCATCCAAACCCATATCCACTGGGATAGATACATAAGGATGCAGGGCTGAAGGTAACAAAATAGTGTAAAATTAGATTTGCTATCAACGCTGATTTTATTGATTAAGTAGACTTGGATGTTGTTCCCCTTGATGTATGTGGAGTCGTGTTTGGGAGTTCATACATGTACACGCGTGATGAAATATTCATGAGAAGAGCTAACCAATACTGACTCATTAAGGATGGAAAACCATTCATCATCAACACACACAAAGGCAGGTCAAAAATTTCACTGGTAAGTGCCCACCAAGCCAAGAAATTGATCAGTTCCAACAAGAAGTATGTTTTATTATTTTTAAGAGAAAATAAGTCTGTAGAGGAGTCAATAAGATGAAACGCATCCCTATAGGGGTGTACTAAGAAACGAAAACAACAATTGGAGGAGTTGTTACAGGCATACAAGGACGTGTTTCGAGAACCTAAAGGGCTACCCCCTAAGAGAAAAGTGGAGCATGAGATCCAACTATTGCCAGAACCCCCATTGTCAAATACCGGGATGTATAGGAAGTCTGTTATAGAAGCAAGTGAGGTGAAGAAACAGTTGCAAAAACTGCTGGAACATGGTGTCATTTGACCGAGTACATCACCATATGGGTCACCCATCATCATTTTGCCAAAGAAGGATGGGACTTGATGAATGTGTATAGATTATAGGGCATTGAATAAAATCACGCTTAAGAACAGATACCCCCTGCCCAGGCTAGATGATTTGCTAGATCATTTGTAATAAGAAAAGTATTTTACCAAGTTGGACTTGAAGTCTAGATATCACCAGGTTCGAGTCAAAGAAGAAGATACATGCAAGATGACCTTCAAAACTAGGCAAGGTTTGTATGAGTGGTTAGTTATGCCATTTGGCCTATGTTATGCACCAGCTACATTCATGAGATTAATGAATTACGTACTATGCCCTTTTATAAATTCAATTGTTATTGTGTATTTGGGTGATATACTGGTATATAGTGCTACCCGAGAGGAGCATATTTCACATTTGACACAGGTGCTGGAAACATTAAAGAAGGACCAACTGCTAGAAAATCTCAGGAAGTGCGAGTTTGCACAACAACACTTGGTGTATTTTGGATATGTGATTGGTGGAGGATAATTGAAGATAAATCCTTCCAAGATGGAGGCCATCATGAAATGGTCGGTGCCTACTAATGTTACTGAGGTTAGGAGTTTCATTGGAGAAACACAATACGTGAGGAAATTCATAGCCTCGTTTTTAGTGGTAACAACATCGCTCCATGCCATAACAATAAGTGGCAAGAGTTTCCAGTGGGGAAAAGGGAATCATAAGGCTTTTGATGAGTTAAAGAAGAAGATTAGTGAAGCACCAGCTCTGGCATTACCAAACTTGCAACGACCCTTTGAAGTGGAGACAAATGCGAGTGGGTATGCTATGGGAGTTGTCTTGATGTAAGGAGGAAGGTTGTTTGCTACCATTCGTAAGTATTTCATGGGGCAGTTCTTAACTACCCTACCTACAATAAGGAGCTCTATGCCATGTTGCAAGCTGTGAAGAAGTGGAAGCACTATCTGATGGGAAAGGAGACAATATCCTCACGGGTCACTAGTTGTTATAGTACTTGCAGGCCTAGAATAAGCTACAACAAACCAGGCATTACAAGTGGATGGGGTTTTTACAACAGTTTCATTTGGTGATCAAGTATAAAAAGGGCAACACAAACAAGTTGTTAAATATGATTTCAAGGCCACTCGCATCAAATATTACAACTTCGGGGACTCTTATACACATTAAGCCATTCACCCATGATGCATACAGAGAGGAATATTCAGAAGATGAGGACTTCAAGGAGCTATATCAATAGTTGGAGAGTTAGAGTCATGTGCAAGATGGTGACAACACCTTTGAATACCATCTCCAGGATGGATTACTCTATAGGCTGGATAAGCTATGTGTTCCTAAACGTGATCGTTTGTAGTTGATTAGAAAGGCTCACACCTCCAAGGTTGCAGGGCACTTTAGTGTAGGGAAGACCATGGCTAACTTGTAGAGGTATGTGTATTGGCCCAAGATGCCAGAACAAGTAGCTAGGTACATAAGAATATGCATGCTTTGTTGGACCAGCAAGCCTAGCAACAGGAAACAGGGTCTGTATCATCCCTTACCTATACTTACTCATCCTTGGGAAATAATTTCCATGGACTTTGTGGGAGGTTTATCGATAACCAAGAAGGGACCTGACTACATGTTCATGGTAGTTGATAGGTTCAACAAGATGTGTGTTCTGATGCCATGTAAAAGGAAGGTAAAAGGTCACAGATTGAATGTGAGGAGGAAATTGAAGGAAAATAATGGAAAATGAAGAAATTACAGGCCTTATTAATAAAAAGGCTTTTGAGGATTGATTGGCAAGCTTGGTCAGTGTTAAGCTCTTGTTCAGTTCAAGTTTGGAGCTCTCTCATTATTCTATTTCTCTCTCTCTCTCACTCTTGGTCACTTAGAGTTTTCTTGGAGCACTCTAGTTTTGGGTTAAGAAAGGAAAAACAAGTAAAGGGAAAGGAAGGAAAGCAAGGATCAGGGAAGGAAAAGAAAGATCAAGTAAATTTAGCAGGAATACTTGCAGGTAACATTTTGGATGTGTGATTTCCTAGCTGGTTTGGACATGCATGGCTTTGCATGTTGGTGTATGGTTCTCTTACTATCGATGGCATGGTTTTGCTGGGTTATGATAGCCATTTTCAGCATAGCCTTGCCTTTTTCTAGATGTCATGGTGATGGGATGTTTATTTTGGTTTTTGAGCTTTGGTTTGATGGATGAATTTCAGAATCCAAGGCAGAGGTGGTTTCAAGTTTCATTCCCAAAGGCCTAGGAATCCCTAGACCGGTTTTGGCAGGATACATAGTAAATCCCGAGGGAGGAGTCTCAGTTTAGGGCCTAGTGATTTGGGTTTGGATTGTGGTAAATCTAAAGAGATTGGTCTTGATTTAGGGCCTAGTGATCTAGAATTGGATTGTAGTAAAGCCTAAGAGACAAGGAGACGAAAACTTCCTCAAAAATAGTGATGGATTCCGGATGGAATTTCAAGTTCGGTTCAGTTGTGATTGGAGCACTAGGTTTGGAGTGATCACAATTTGGTGAGGGTGGAGGTGGTTTAACCTCTAGATTCCATTGGTTGTTCTTGGATTGGTTGTTCAATGAGATCCCACATTCATTCCTGGAATATGGCATGGGGGTGACTGGTTGAAAGAAATATTTGGTTCAACCATGTCTATGGTCAAGTGGTATGTGGAGGTCCTGAACTTGGTTGGATTTTCCTATGATTAATGAAAGCTAAGTTCTCTTACTTTTTCACTTATTTATATGTGGATTTAATGAATGTCATGTCTATGATATTTATATGGTTTTATGCTAGTTGTAAGCATGGTTATACAGTTAGTTCATGTCATGGTTATTTCATGTATTTAATTATAATTGTGAAAATGATGGATGCAAGACCTAATTGATGTTATAAAAATTCCATGTAGAAGGTGGTGATCCTTCTGCTTAGATTTCATAAGCAGTTTCAATCATTCATGCTCTGGCTTGTATCCTAGACCTGTAGGTTGCATTGATGTGAAGTGTTTGACAGAATGTTAGTCCTAGTCAGGGATGCTCATGCCTATTCCTGAGGTTGATTTTGATTTATTAGCATTTTCATCATGTCTTTGAGGGATTCTAGATGTTGTAACAAGTTTTGGGTAGAAGCCGAGATTCTGAGCTAGAAAAGTGGCTCAAATCCTAGGGACATTGACACAAGTCTACTAAGAAGAGTCCATGGAGCTAGTACATAGGCTTGTGAGAGTGACTTTGCGTTTTTGGACATTGTCACGCATATAACATGAGAGAGACTAGGGGTTAAAAGGCTTAAAACTTCAGTAGGGCTCAGGGACAGGATGTCCGAGTGGCTAAAATGTCTCTTGAGGGTGTTGTTGCTAATGTGGATGGGTTCAGTTGATGTGTTAAGTTGATTCCATTTACTTAAGGTCACCAAAGAGGTTGAATCCCTTCTAGTGGCCTCTCTCGTCACTTGTTTACCTCGGTTGGCCAGTTGCTTGGGTAGACCTGGGAGGAGTGGGTGTTACAGATTGGTACTGGAACATGGTTGCACTCTCCTTGAGTGAATATGTTTTTCATGCATGCATGTCAATTGCATGTGTGTCTCTTACACTTGTATTCTATGTGCTTGTTGCATTGCATGATGCTGATAATGGTTGTAGTAAGATTGTCATGAGGAAATTGATGTTGATTTTATGAAATGCATCATCATGACTGGTTACATGTTGGTATATATCACTTGATCATATCCTTGTAAGTTAGGTTGTATTTTTGTATGTTTGATTACATGTATCAGTCTTGTAGGTTGGTTACAATAATTGGTCGTTTATGATTGATTACATGCATTCATGCGTATGTGTAGTTGATTAGGCATTGCTTATGCATGTTGATGATTGCATGTGGAAATGTGTACAATGGAGTAATGGTTGTTGTCATGCATGAGGTCATAACATGTATTGTTGATATGGCCTTGCATTGATGATTGGACCATAGATAGAATGATGTGTATATGGTTTGGTACTCGTGTTATATATCTATATGCAGTTGTCATGCATGTATGGTCTTGGTTACAGTTATGCATAAATAGTAGCTCAAACATGCCTTGTGAAGGCATGGTACACAATTTAGGTCATCAGGGTTATATTGGTATGTTATGATGTTAATGTGTTGGTTGAGATAGAGCAGGAGATGTAGATCATCATAATGAGGTTGCAACGTTGGACTTTGGCATAAGAGAAAATCGTCATACATGTATTGTATGTTTGGCATGCATGTATGTAAGTAAAGGATCATTATATGCATTAGGTTTATATACGTTAGGTTTATGTACATGTCTTTTGATGTTATGGTTACATTCATGATAGAGATTAGTTGATTAGTGAGTTATATGCACATGTGTCGGATAGTCAAGAATGATAGTAACCCGTAGTTGTATGCATTGCTATTGTTGTTTTATATTAGGGTTATATCATTTATAACTTGACGTTATATGTATCACACTAAGTTGGATTGACCTATGTAGATGGTTAGGGTTATGACATTCAGGTATGAGTTGACTTATTGTGACATTATGTTGTACTAGTCTAGATTGAACATACATATGTGATTGCTATGCATGAATGAAAAATATTTATAAGCTTATGATGTAAACATGTTAGTTAGTGATTGTTATGGATAACATGATCTTATTTATGTTTAAGTTGATGTATTGAGAAGTTATAACGTGCTAACTAGCTTGATTGTGCAAACAATATAGCCTTCCCTGAGATACATTAAGGTATGAGTTTTCTTATGTCATATATGTGGTGCTTGACTATTTGATTAGGTCATCTAGTTAATTTAGTTAACATCGTATGTTTGCAAGTTGGTTGAGTGTTTGATGAATTGCATAATATGAGTATGTGTTCAAATGATTTTGTTTTAAGATGATTGTACTAACATATATGTGTTGAGACAATTGATATGTACTTGAGTGTAGTTGACAGTTGTAGCATTATGTCTAATGACTATGAGTTGACTATGGGTTATGACATGATTGGTTGTAAAAGTTGATATCAAATTGATAGATATGTTTGTCTTGATATTTGGAACATGTGGTTGACATGTGTGAGTAGTTGCAGGAAACATGCTTGGTATTAGCATGACAAGGTAATAGTTGATGTGTTTATATAACTAACAGTTGGGTGATATGATAGTACATAGTAAGCCTTGATTGCAACAACGTAAAAAGGTAAAGGAAAGGAATTGGGCAAGAATTCCTTTGGCTATGTTTGGAAACTATAATTCAAAACGAATGAGTACCTTGCACACAAGAAGGCTTCTTAACCTTAATTTGTCTGAAATTATGTGGATATGTGTTATATTCATGGAAATGTAATTGACAGGTATATTAGCTAGTATCTAGTTACATGTGGATTTGTCAAGGGAATTGGAGTCCCTTTGTTAGAAAATTATATATTACAGAGCAATGGAACACATAAAATATTGCAAAATTATAAACACAAAAAATGCATTAAACAAGAGAGACATAGATATATCTGGTTCACCCAATTTGGGCTACGTCCATGGAGAAACAACCGGTCCTTCCTTTTATATTATCCAACAAACTGAAGAGATACAACCTACAACAGATTCGCTGTAATTCCCTCTTTGCTCTCACACAATTTCCTCTCTCTTTCTCACTCAGAATACAGATTTACATAGATGCAATACAATTCCCTCATCAAGGGGTTGCCTTCTAGGGAAAAAAACCCTAAATTAAACATAACTTCTACTGTCAGATCTCTGCCTAATGAACATCCTATATTGATTACGAAATTACAACATTTTACAAGGCAAATTTACATCTACTTTTAGCTTCGAGGGCATTACCCTTGATCCCCTGCCGGGGGGGGGGCGGGGGGGCGCTCCTAAAGATCACTGCCCCCCCTTGCAGCACAAATATTACGGGTGACATTGCCACCACATTACGAACTAGGGTCCAATGCAGTGATACCTATGAATAAAGAAGATAATCAGGTTACACACCCAACACCCTTGAGAGATGGCATGGATGTGTTTAGCTACAAGGCAATGTGCTTGCAAAAACAAGATAAGGTATTTGGTGTGTTGTTATATTTATTTATGCGCTGACTGTGATTTGTTTATGGCAGTATGATGTAGGGGATTGCATGGCAAAGAAATTGTCATGAAATTTTGAAGAAGGCTTTGGTTGAGATTTCCTTGGGATCCATGGGGATTGAGTCATGGTGTCTGTGGTTAGTCTTGCACTTTTTGTATTTGCAATTATTGCACTTGATTTGTGATTTTGTGTGTGTTTGGTGCATAACTATGCCACTTTATTGTGGTGTCGTGTTGTTATTGGTTTTAATGGTTTTCTTCTTGGTATTTCATTTTATGTTTTGAGTCTTGGGAATTGGTTGGGAAAGGAGGAAAGTTGATGGAGCTTGGGGAGAGCTGTGTGGTACCCAACAAGTAATGTAAGACTCAGATGAAGCTCTGTGCATGAGTAAGCATAGTGGAAGGTGAGACTATGGAAGTTGGTTGGCCTGGTTGGTCCATCGTGGTAAACAGAAGGTGGCAATGCAAACATGTGAAAGGTAACTAGAAAAGGTAAAGTAGATGGATCTGAGGCTTGCCTATGTTGGGAACGATTGTTCTCAATGTTGTGCATGAATAAAGGAAGTTCTCTTAACCTAAACCTTATCCTATTTGGTAATTACATTATGATCATGATTATGCTAATGATTATAAATGTATGTAT
Source organism: Pinus taeda (assembly GCA_000404065.3). NCBI lineage: Eukaryota > Viridiplantae > Streptophyta > Pinopsida > Pinales > Pinaceae > Pinus > Pinus taeda. The sequence continues at coordinate 1,176 of APFE030262942.1, read as the reverse complement.
CTATTTCAATGTCTAACAGAGTTGTCAATGATCGTTCTTATGGAGGAATGATTTTTTATGTGTTGTGTGGATATTGCATATGTAGTGCTAGGTATAGATGGTGCCATGTAGATGTTGGATATGCAATGTTATGTACATATTCTACTGTGTGCATGATGTATGTGTGGCGTTGTGTGCATATGGTTCTCTGTGCATATTGGATATGCAGTGCTGTGTACAGATGATGCTAGGTACATGTTGGATGTGTAGTACTATGTACATGTGGTGTTGCGTGCATGTTGTACATATGGTGCTATGTATGTATGGTGTTGTTTGCATAATTGTGCAAGTGGTGTTGTGTGCATTTAGTTTTGTGTACATGTGGTATAGGTGGCATTGTGTGCAGGTCATGTTGTGTACATATCGTGCATATGATGTCGTGTACATGTCATGCGTATGGTACTGTGTACATGTGCTATTGTGTACATATTGTACAATGGTGCAGTGTACATGTAGCATTGTGTACACATTGTGAAAATGGTGCCGTGTACATGTGATGTTGTTGGCTTGAGGGGGCCTGACCTAGGTTCAGAGTTATTTAGCCAAACAAATCCCTACACTACCGACGCTTTCAACATTAGCCCGCAGAGCGCGAACTGAAGTCTCACCTGAAGCAGTATGGGGGGATGCTGGAACCAAGTTTCCGCACCCTTGAGATGTCTGAGGTGTCAATTTAGTCCAACTGTGCCTACCTACACATAGGTCACTTTGTGCACTATCCTAACCTTCAATACCCTCGTGATCTATTTTAATCACTTTTTGCACAGCCCTAACTAGAGGTTGAGATGCATTCGCACTTCTATAGCAGTGACCCACACTATTTCCTCAACTACACTGTGAATCTTACTTATCTTCTTAAAGATCTTAGTTAACTTCACATAAATAGATATTCTACCTAGCATTCACTCAATCAACACATTCATACATATTCGTGCATCATATAAGCATTAAAAGTGCAATGTGTATTCAATGTATAGATGCATAAAACAGGAAATAAATACTCAGAATGGATATGAAACTTCTCTTTATTAATGCTCCAACTATTACAGACTCGACTCGCCCTGCGCACTCAGCTGCAAGGATCCACACACTTAGCTATGGACTACTAGGCTTCTGTGCACTTAGTTGCAGAGCCTT
>APFE030262940.1:8244-25822 GCA_000404065.3 Pinus taeda | reverse complement strand
ATGCTCTCACATTTTTTATTTTTCCTGTGATTTAGAATTCGTATGCAGGTAATTTCTGTACGGGGTTAAAACCTACAACTATGTGGGGTGAGGTTGTAACTATGTGAGGTGAGGTTGTAACTTGGGGTGTTAGGCTATAACTTGGTGAAGTGCGACTATAGTTTGGTGTTGTGGGACAATAAATTGGTGGTGTGAAAGGCTAATAAGGATATCCTTCAAAAAAATTCAATTTTATGAACTACATGTTATGTCTTTGGCTTGCTCTTATCAAGATCACACCCTTTTCTTTTAGAGAACCAAAACATTTCTTGTTATGCCTCTTTACCACCTCTTTGATATCATCAACAATATGAGAGTGAAGGGGAAATCCTAGATGAATTCTCATATTTTGATTCAATAAATACATATTCATCACTTTGAATGTTCAAATTCAATTAGAAACTCCATGCCACAATAAAAATGACATGCATTGACTCGATGCATTAAACCAAACACTTTCTACGCAAATTGAGATGCATAGCCATCTCTACTTCATGTTCTTCTATTTGACCCTCTTACATTCCATGGAATCATATCATTTTATTGTGTTTGATAGTCCCAAGGCTCCATTGAATCAAAATAATCATTGAAACCTACCATATCTATTAAACAAGTTGTAACATGTGTGCATTGAACTTATTTGAAGAGCTTAGAGTCAATTGGGAAGACTATCCATAGCCACATGTAAAGTAACCATATACACTTGAGATAAATCAACATATATGACAAAATTTGTTTTGTAACATTATGTTATGGATATATTTGAGACTAAAAATTTAACTTTAGGATAATGTTGGACAAGAATCCACTACAATGATTGAAGTCGAACATTTTTTTAGCTTGAGTTACCTTATTAATCAATACAATGCCCTAAATAACTAAAATTAAAAACTATTTTTAAATATTGTAATAAATGACAATGAATTACAAGTTTAATTATTTATAGTTAAATACAATTTATTGTGAATATAAATAAATATTTATAATCGAAGGAAAAATATGATCATAATCAACCATAACTCAATGAAAGTAAACCATAGTCAACATGGTCAACCATATAACTATGGTTAGGCAAGACCAAACATGGTCAACAATAGTCAACCAAGTAAACCATTATGAATAATGTTCAACCATAATTAACCAAGTCAAACATAGAAGGAGGGTGGAATATAAGAAAAGAAGGCAAAGAGGGCCATGAATGTCAAGTAAGAATAAAGTCATTGATGTGATGCGTTGAGTTGATTGTTTTCATTCATTTTGCGGGATAGAGTTGTTGAATTGAATTTGAATATTCAAATTGATGGATATGCGGTTTTGAGAGTTTTGTTGAATTTGAATATCAAAACTTGTCCATGAGTTCCCCTTCACTCTCAAATTTTTTATGATATCAAAGTTGTAGTAAAGAGGGATAATAACCAATCCTTAGTTTTATTGGAAGACATGTGTTCTCTTGACTAGAGAAAGTCAACGACATTTCATGTAGTTAATGATAGAATAAAAAAGGTTATTGAAACCAATCCATATTATTCTTCGATACCACCAAGATATAGTTGCATATTACTAAGTGATATTTCCATATTACCAAATATAGCCCCATTTCACAAAGTTATATCCCAACAAGCCTAAGTAATAATGCCACCTCACATAGTTACAACCAAATTTCAGCTATTTAAAGCCCTATATCCCCAATGTTCAACCCCATCTCACCTTCATATTGTCCTAAAACACCTTAATCTATCCCAACATCTCTAGCTTACAACCCAAGCTCTACAACATACATCTCAACTTACCTAGCCTAGATAATGAATTTCAATTGAAAAAGGACAATGAAGCACTAAATACTACATGCAAAAAATATATACCCAAACATAATGATGTTTAGCTCTAACATGAGTAGATTTAAACTATAAGAAAAAATATGAATGATTGGAGCCCTTATGTAGAAAACTTCCATTACGATTTAAAATAATGGAGGACTCCTTGTGTCTTAATCAATGACTATTGCACACACAAGATATTTGATTTTATCATTGCTAAAATGATGGGATATTATGATCAAATTCACAATATATCTAAAATAATTCCATTGATAATGATAAATGAAAGGTGAAATTTGATAATGCAAAGGATCATGATTTATATTTCCAAATCAACAATAGTATTAATTTTGCATAATGAAGGTCATTACATTAATCAACGATATCTAGTACTTGAGTATTTTCAATAATTTAAATTTTATTTAATTTTAATGATTTAGTGTTTAGGGCAATAGTTAATATCTAGATTAATAGTTATTTAAAATTTATATCTTGTTTTTTTTTTTTTTTTTTAATTTTCAAAATCATTCATTCGATAACCAAATGAATCCACCTTCCACAAGAATGTGTAATTCAAGTTGCAATTGAAGCTAATCATAGATCACAACTTACAATAATAACATTTGACAAAATGTTACACTCCAACTTGTAGCATTACTTTGAAGTTGAGGGAAGCTCATGAATCCTTCCACAATGACATATACTATAGTATACAAGATATTTTTGAGATATAATGCACATATTAGACTCAACCTTAGGCTAGTTTTCTTGAGAATGTTGATGCAAGCATCTGCCCCTTTATCAACATCACAGATTCACCTCGCAAAAGGTCCCAACTAGACCTTCCTCATTTTGGTATGGAAAACACTTAAGTTTATGGTTTGACTATCACTGTCATTTAATGAAATTCAATGTGGGATGTGATGTAAAATTGTACAACATAAGTGTCCAAACTAATATATTAGGAAAATAGTAGATTTAAAGCTAACTAAAATGAATGCAAGCAAAAACAAGAAATAATCCTCAATGTGGGATGTGATGCGCAATTGTAGAATATAAGTGTCCAAACTAATATATTAAGAAAATAATAGATACAAATCTAACTAAAATGAATTCAAGCAAAAAGCAAGAAATAATCCAACAAAATTCAAGTTGCATGTATCTCGAGAAAACTAACAACAAACTAAAAATAACCTATAATCACAATTAAAATCTATTACGAGATATCTATAATCACAATTAAAATCTATTAAAATCTATTACGAGATATCTACTTGTTAGAAAAACAAAAATGATAACAATAAAAGATATTAGATACATAAAAAATAACCTATAAGACATAAACATCAATTTTTAAACCATTATAAAACCATAAAAAACTATCTACACTATATTCAGAACACTACTAAAAATCTCTAGCTAATAATTATTTTATTTATTTTATTTTATAATAAACAAAATAATTTACAATATCAAACAATCCACCCCTTTTCTATGTATCAGAAACCAATTTACAAAAAATAATAGCTTTTAGCATTTTATCCTCTCCACATTTCAAATACTTCTTTCTAACCTGTATCTATCTGTTTACAAAATTTTCCATTTCAGCCAATACTTTAACCAAATTTAAATATTACATAATATAACATATATTGTGTAAAAAGTTTCTCTTCCATCTTTTTCTTTCCATTTATAATTTTTCAATATAATAAGAAGGCAAGTGGATTTATAACTACGTTTTGTTTAGACATGAAGTTTAAGGTTATAAAAAACAATGTCATTTTTGTGAACTAATGATAGAGTCTAGATATCTTTGGCTTTGGGTTAAACTTATGAATGTAGTTATGGGTTAAAATTGTGGTTGTATATAGATGATCTTTTTGTTGTAATTTAGGGTTTTTATTCTTTAAAATATAATAGGTTTAAACAAATTTGGGTTAGTAATTTTAATATATAAATTTTAAAGTTGTAACTTAAGGTTTTTGGAATTTTAAAAATACCTATATTTTATAAAAAAATACTATTTTGAGATCATTTTATGTTTGATTATATATAATAGTTATCTTATTGTATTTTTGGAGAAAGCATTTTACGTTTAAATATATAGTTATTTTATATAACATGTTAACTAGCTCTGAAGTAAACACAACTTAATAATAATAATAAAAAACATTCTTTATGCAAATATTAAACTTGTGATTTATAAAGAAACCAAAAATAATTCCTAGAAGTTATTAATATCTTTGGTATAACAAAAAGCCACATAGTGATATATCTCTTACACTAAATACTGTATTGAATTTTTCTAGCTATTGTAGCAATGTTTATCCCTTTATTCAAGATGCTCATCATAGCCTCATTAGCCTAGTGACCAAACAGTTCATGATCACTTATTTATCCGACCCATTTCATTTTATATCCCTGATGCATAATATGTACAAATGTGAATGAAGATTTATAATTGGCAGGATTTATCCATAGAGTTCCTTATGCATATAAGGAGGCTTGTTACTAAACATACCATACTAGTGGGATCTGGTGTATGAACTGTCTGGAGAAAAACAATCTTCTTTGGTGTTTCAGAACTTCTTTATGACAGTGACCAAAGGAAATGAAAACCAAATAAGCATGAAGTTGGAAGACAAGCATCATAATATCGTCTCTATTAGTTTCTCAATTCATTCGTTATGACCTACAAATTTTGAATTTGGACTAATGTTGGAGTGACAGGTTTGGCACAATGGTACCTTGAGATGGGAGTAGTGAGACTGTTTGGTTTTGTGTTAATAACATAGAAAAGTGTTACTGTATTGATTGAAAATTGTGATGTCTAAGATAATTGGGATTGTATTATTGCCAAAACACCACCAACACTGTTTAAATTCCTTCATAAAAAATATCAAGGTGATCGAACTTGCAAGCAAAGTGATTGTTTTTTTTATTATATCCCCTTTGTACCTTGGGAAATCTAAAAAATTATACCTTCATATGGTTAGAGCCATGGATGCAATAAAAGTAGCTGTCCTAATGGACTCAAATCATTTTGAGAATAAATAATTAGAGATATCAACCAACATCATCAAAAGTAAGCCCTAGGTCAAATATAATACAAGTTTATTGATCACCTCATGGATTTTTTCAATCAATGAGCCAATCTTAGGCACTTCAAAAGAGATTTTCACCTGAGATTTTATTCTTATTTTTTTTTTCCACTTTTTTTTCTATCCTAATCTACTTGAAAAAACAAAATCTCTTTCAAGTATAGGAATAATTCCAATGGAGCCACGTGCACATCAAGATGATAGATAAAATCACGTTTAGGATCGAAATATATGCTTTGACATGTACCTGAATATGAGAGACCAATTACTTTGATTGAGATGAAATTAAGAATTGTTGAAGAAGAGTGTGTTGCTACAACTTAATGATTGTCTGGAACCATATTTCAATATAGTTGTGATGTTCATGGTCTATTTGCACATTTGGATCTCTTTCTATGTCCTCTTATACCATGGCATTCAAATATTCCTCATTTTTTTATTGTTATCTTGAGCACATGGAGGATATGATGGTAAACATGATGGAATCTTCTCCATCTCTGATTTTGATTTCTACTCTTCACCACGTGCATACCATGATTCTTTGGTCTCCTCATTTGAATCTTCTTTTTTTGAATGTTTTCATTCAATTACATCAAGAGATTCTCCTTTTTGCATTACTCTTCCTGAGCTAAGATGAATACCATTTAGATGACGAGGAGTTGTTTGGAAGTGTTGTACCTCAACATTGTAAGTGGGTTGAGTTACGAGTAGTTGAGTGGGAGTGGATATTTGAGATGGATACAATTGAGGTTATGGTTGTGGTGGAAGTGGATGGTAGGGATAACATGGAGTTGGGTATGGAGGATATTGAGGAAAATATTGAGGATATTGTGGATTTCTCCCATAAGGTCATTTCCAAACTTGTTGCCAAGATTGGTTTTGGGGTTGAGATGGCCAAGGTTGCCAAGGAAAGGGTGTGTTCCAATTAATTTGAGATGGATGTGCATAACCTTAAAATTTTGAATTAAGTTATTGCATCATACTAGGTTGACTAGGCTGCCATGGTCCTCTTGGAGGTATATAACAAAGCTGCTTTGGTAATTGACTTGGTCCATTGTATTCTTGGTAAAATTCCTTGAACCTTGGTAATGATGGGCAATTTTTAGTAGCATGTGACTCTACATGGAAAACACAAATATCATCGTCTTATTTTTGTTCATTTTTGATTCTTAACATCTCTACTTTTTCACTTAGATTTCTTATAATTTTTGCTTTAAAGTTATCAAAGAAATTTCCATGTTCAACTTGAATTACCTATCTTGATGCTGCTTTACTTACACTTGCCCTTCCTCTTGATATGCGCTTGCATATTCCACAAATTTCTTCAAATGATAATTGGTATACATCACCTCTAATCATGAGATAAAGGAGATCAAACCACTCATCTCTAATTGTTCTAAGTAAGAGGGTTTCTCATGTGTCAAATCCTAAATGATGTACTTTTTTCTCTTAACATTATACATAAATCTCTCTATTAGATCCTCAAGGATCTCATCTTATTTTTGAGTCATTCTAAATATTTCTTCTTTAATATCATTATCTTTATATTTTTCTATTAGTACCTAAACTCATGAACCATTTAAGAGCTCTATCCTTCAATATTGCAGGAAACAATCTCAATTTTTGAGCTTTTAATAAGTAACCACAAGATCTACAATGTATTTCAAATTCAAAGAGAAAGATTTCCCAATCCTGTGACCTTATACCATGGAAGTTGGGAAGGAAAGATGGAGGGATGTTCTTCATATGAACACCAATATCAATATCTTGAATGCGAAATCCAAGAGGATATTCCTCATTGTCATCATCTCCATCCATTTATTCTACCTTCTCTACCAACTCTTATTCCTCTACCTACAAAAGTGGATGGTGATGTGGTTCTTACTGCACCACGTGATCAAATAGGGGGTTGTGTTATTGACGATTTTTTGTTTTTGCTTTTATGATTTTTTGAATGAAAATACTAATGCAATGCAATTTTCTATTTTTGAAGTGAAAGATGCCTAATGTATTTTTTGGGTGTTTTTGCAGAAAGTAAAAGAAATGAATCAACTAGGTAAGAAAACAATGCATACTTTGAAACCTCCCTGACAACACCACCAAAAATTGATGAGCCCCAATATTGCAACAAGAATGATCCAAATCCCAAGACTACCAAATTAAATTATCAACTTGGGGTTTGTACAAATTTGAGCGGTGTCGACACTATATGTGCAACATGCAATGCGTCCTTCTTTCATTGATTTGATGCAATGAAGTGAATGCCATGAAATCCAAGCCTAAAATAATTGTAGAAATGGAAATGCTACTCTATTTGCAGAAAGCAAACATAATTAATTTTGCAGAGAGGAAATCCTAGCTACTTTTTAGAAAATAAAGGATATTCTACTTTACATGAATGTATATGTTAATCCTATTTGTAGAATGTAAACATTAACCTATTTGTAGAGTGTAAAAGGTACATAAAAAATAAGCCTAGTTTATGCAATAGAAATAACAATGTTGGAAATAGAAACCATAGTGTAAGATGTATGAAAAAAAATGAATTCATTCTTTAATCACTGCGCTCAAGATATATTTTGTCAATAGAGTTCACAAGGTGCTTCATAAAGTAATCATGAAAATCATCATTATGCTCTTAAAGTCATGAATCTGTCCACTAATCCAAACTGTAGAGGTGAATTGCAATGGAGAAGAGGCAAGGCTTAAGAGGAATTTTGGTCTTAATTAATCATGGATTTAGAGCCTAGGGGTCATGATTCAAGCCTAAGATACAATAACCAAGATTTTGGAGTAAATTTGGTCAAGTTTATGTGTGCTACAGGAGTGCTGTAGGAGGTGCTACACGAGGCCCTTTTTTGCTATAGGAGTGAGATAACTTGCCGAATGCCCAAGTAAATCAAATGAAAATGATATGGGAAAAAAATTGTTATTAAGTAGGATGTCCCAGGACTCTGTTCCAAGTGTAATCACTCCAAAATACCCCTGTTAACATGTGTTAAAAAATAATAGAAAATTACTACTCTAAAAACCGAAAATTCAAGAACTAGTGAGCTAGTTAACCTACGAAATGCCTAACCTAATCCAGTGAAAATATTATGGGGTAACCTTTTTTATTAAATTGAATGTTTTTTATGACCCAATACAAGTGGAATAAATTCAAATGAAGCTCATTAACACCTTTTGAAAAATAGCAGAAAATTACTACTATTTTGTTATGCGAGACTTCCAGAAATTCTAGATTTGTGAACTAGTAAACCAATCCAAGTAGCTCGATGATGACTATGACTTTTTAAGGATGAATCATGCTTGTGACTCTAACAAAAACCTTCAAAACAACTCACTTCAACCATTTAACCAATATGACCTACATCACAAGAAGCATGAATAGTAAATGAAGAAATAAGAGATGCAAGTGAAAAAGACATTCAAAGGAAATAAAGAAATTGTACAAGAGGGCTCTGAGGCTCCTAGGATTGCCAAGCCCAAGGAAACTGTTGTAGCAGCTACAACCACCCTCCAAAATTTTTCCTTAGCTTTGTTTTGGAGTCTCCCCACCAAATTTTCATAGAAGCATGTCTTTCTTCGTTAATTACACAAGATTCAATGTTTTTCTTGCACAATGGTAGCCTGTCGATCACAACCTGATGCATTCCCCTCAAAGGCTATTCACCCAGACTTGGTTTAGCTGCAAGCTGAGAAACTTCCCCAAGAAATTGCACAATTATGGAGGGAAACTAGCCTTCCCTATAGAAATTGCATAATCTTGAATGGTAGCCTACTAGGCTCCAAAATTGTGCAATTCTGGTAGTCAACACTCACAGTGAAAATTGCACAATTTTCCCTTGCAGGGCTACTTAGCCCTGAATTTGCACAAATCTGGGAAGCAGTTAGCTGTTCTACCCAAAAATTGCACAATTCCTCAGGGCAGCTAGCCTAGCTCTTAGCCAGAAATGTGTATTTTCTCCTAGCAATCAAGAAATCCCTTGCCTGTGTGCCTGAGTTGATCGGTTCTTTCGAGGACCAAGCAAAACTGAATTGCATGCATGGGATACTTCTCCAAGGGAAGCATGCAAAGGCATCCCTTATTTCAAGGATCTATTTTTAGCAGTTAGAGGTTGCATGCAAGGATCATTTCATAACCTTCCCACCAAGTGTCGCTTTCCCTATATTTGTGGCATGCATGTCACAGCCTCGATGTTATCAAAACTCATCAACCAGATGCCACAAAGCTCATTCCTCACATCAACCTTGCAGATTTAACATCCCACATCACATCTAGTTTCTGTCAACACACTCAGCTCAGTTGTTTTGGGATAAGCTCATTTTCAATGACTTGTGTTGCATTTCTAGTGCTTTTTGTGTTTTGCTTCATATGAATGCTATCTGCTTTATTTCAGTGAGCGCTTAATGCTATTTTGATACACATTAGCTTGTACTAGCATCTTTTCAATTTTCTTTGCTATCTCAGTACTGTCACATGCATGAAAATGTTTTTCACGAACGGTCGCTGATTTGGCGATTCGCCTCACTCACATGCATGTTGTTACAATTTCTGAATCTATCATTCACCATTTTCATGCATGATCATTCACTTATGATTACACTCAGTATCACCATGCATTCACACTCATATTCATGTTTAGTTGCCCGTCGGTGAGTCTGGGCAACCTCGGCCCAGATTTTGCCTTCACTAAGACATCATTGCACAATTTGGGGAAGCAAGGCTCTGTCTTCCTCTCTAGAAATGCGCATTTATGCCCAGGCACTATCCTTCAGAACTATTTTTCACATTTCTAAGGGACAGTGACTGCTAGCCTAGGAAATTGTGCAATGCAGTCATTGAGTGTGCAACCATTGCCAACTAAGATTGCAGATTGCAAAATTCCAGTAGTCAGTAGGGAGACTGGACTGTGCATGGCATAGTTCCAGCAGTTAGTCAGTCTCCCAACGTCCTAGACTGTGCCTTGTGTAGTCTTGGCAGTCAGTGCCCCAACCTCCCAGTCGAAATTGCACAACCTTCATGATCAGTCACACAGGTATGTTGCAAGTGAGTTCTCAAGTTCATTTTCGTTTTTGACTGACAAATTTCTTGCCATAAGTTTTTCCATGTCTTCAGGTATTGCAGGTGTTCTTCTTCCTCTCAGCAATATAGGTACAATGGTTTCCAGGAGAGTAGAGATAAAGACACTATTCAAAGCACACTTGGGGATGCAATCGATCAAGTGTGTATGAACTTTCCTATCGACAGAGACATCAAGTTGTTCATATACAAGGACATCAAGATATAACAACAACAACATCATAGAAAGCATCATCATGTAAAACAACTCAATGTAGCATACCAAATACAACTAATGTAAGAGGAAGGTTGTTGACAACACAGGCGAAAAAAAGTTGCGAGCTCAAGAAGATCCACTGATGATGAAAGAAACTTTAGAGACTTAGGATATGAGGTGATGGCGTGACATGAAGATCACACAAAGTTAGAGAATAGAACAAAGAAGGAGTTGCATGTGCTGAAGCAACAACTCAAGGAAGAACATGAAGCTACACATACAGACGAATGATTTGCAACAATAACATGAACAGTAGGGGGCACAACATGCATTCACAGATGAAACTGCACCTGTACAAGTTATAGATCTATCCCAGCAGTTGGCATGAAGTAGACATGGTGAGCAATGTTATTGATCTCATGCAAGGGATTCAGCAACATGCATGTCATTATGTGCATGCATGTGATCCAACCCATTCAACACACTCACCAAGGTGAAGACAAGAAGCAAGTCCAACTGGAGCTGAACATGTAGTTGATAGTTGATGTGCATGACCAACAACACACACTGGAGGATCAAAATAGACACTATGAATCACTATGTTGCCGATTCATCCGCACCCAAAGACCATGCGCATGGTAGCAGGCGAGTCAGATGGAGGAACCATACCAATGCACCTGGATGCAACTAAGGCAAGAGTTCACTTCAGCAAGAGGTCACAATGGAGTGCATGCACACCATCACAGACGACCAAGCTTGGCATAAACTCACCACCTTCACCATCGCAAGCATGTCAAAGAGTTGGTCTCATCACAATGGACCGAGTGTCAATGATGTCTTTCTTGGCTTGCTCAAGCCATGTTGTCTCACATGAGTACATGTGCATTGTAATGTATGTCTTGTCAAGTGTAAGTCAAGTGTCGATAGTTGGATGTAACAATCATAGAGTAGATGAAGAGTCATGAGGGTAGTTTAACTGTCACAAATGGGAATATCAAGGGTCACCCCACCCTTTGCTATAAATAGAACCTCATAGCTCATTGTAAAGGCTTTTGGTCGGCTAAGCTTCCGATAAGACTATCTTGGAGAGAGCTTGGACAGTATTGTAACACACCTTGGCTTCTCCACTGCATGGAGCTAGTACATCTCTTTGGAGGAGTAGGCAGATGTGGCTGTAATGTTCCACTATTGGAGCTAGTGGTTGGACATGGATGTATTGTATGACTCGAACTTACATTTCTTTATATAATAAGAGCCAACACATTTCATGCATATGTCATATTGTATTCCAACTATCTTGTTTACTCTAAATGGCACATATATTTGCTTCCTTACACATGCATGTATGGACTATTCTATATGAATATGTATGAATCTTTTTGAAATGTGTTGTTGGTTTAACCATCACTTTGGATTTCCAGCTAACTTTCTTTCCAGCTTGTGATGTAGCTTCGCTCGTGTGTTCCCTTCCAATCTGAGTACTATTATAGGTTGCCAAGGGGTGCACTCATCTCAACCCACTTGTGTTAGAATGTCTCATGCACCTTCCTTGACTCATTGCAGCTGCCACACCCTTACTACCAACTGAGTTATCTTACTTGCCTCTGTGTGAAATCGCGGTCAAGGAATTACCATACAACCCACTGTTGGGACTCTTACACCAAACAGATTGAGGTCTAATTGGGACTTCTTCCCAGGTAGATCCCCTTACATGTTGGCGGGTCCAACACCCTCAAAATTTTGGCACTATAAGGAGGGCCAGATGACAAGCTGAGTCCTCATATTTGTTTTGAATCTCTACAGATCTACCATGACTAACTATCGAGTTGCTTTTCTGAAATGTATGTCTTATGGAAACGATTTCACTATCTTGGAAAAGATCTTGGATAACTTGTCTCATAAAACATTTGATGGTGGAGGATACATAGCCTTGGTTAGGCACGCGGTCAGACTTGTAGGTTCATGCGAAAGACATGGATTCTATTAAGAATACATGAGATGTGCATTGTTTGGCTACACGCTTCGAGGACACCCAATGCACTGGTGTGCCACGCTGCTCGAAAAATCTATTCATTCTCTTGCTTATCTGGTCACAGAGATAGACTGTGCTTTCAATCACTTTAACTATAAACCACTCAACAAAGAAATTCTGGAATTACGGAAAGCACCTGATGAATTCGTTGAATAGTTTTACACACACTTTTGTAATCTTGCATATAGATTCCCCGAAGATGATATTTATTGGGAATTCCTCGATGGGAGATTTGAATATCTTCTTCACATATCTAAAAATCCACAATTCTTAAAATCAGTCGAATTTCACTCATACTCCAGTGATGGAACTACGCAATCACAAGAAAGCATAGTTGCTATCACAAGTGATTGTCTGCCTTCACCTCATTAGAAAACTCCACCACCATAGAGTGATGTGGGAGATCATGCACATATGTCTATTGAACTGTCACATCCTCCCATCTCACCTTCTCTTGATTTCTGCATAGATTCAGCTTGCAATCCTATTGGTTGTCATGTGGATTTTTTCCCTTGACCTCTGTCCTCACATTTTGTTGATCGTCAAGATTTCCCCATCTTGTGTTCTTCCATTCCAAACTCCTCACATGTTGTGAACTAGGATCAAGTTGTCAACAGAGTTGGTCTTAAGCAACTGACCTGTGCCATCATTCATGATGAGTGTGTGCGGGAACCTAAAGGAGAACTCGCGGCGAAGGATGACTCCTTTTCAGCCATGCCTCATTCGATTCATCCTGACATCCCTTGTGATAATGTCACTACTGATATCCCCTATGAAAACTAATTTTCGAATGCTTCTACTTTTGATCATTCACAGGACACGTCGGATTTCAGTTTTTCATTACAATGCAGAAAAGACACATCTTCCTCAGGAAATCCATCCAATCTGTCATCTATCTTTATTGAAAAAAAAGAGGGTGAGCATCTTTGTTTCCCATCTACCCCTCTGTCCGATTCATCAAATCATGAGGATGCCGACGAACATATCAAATTTTATGATCTTGGTTGTCATGATCTATTCACCTCCTCATCCGATCACAATGTTAATTCAATCGTTATTAATTTGTCTAAGACACTGGCCTACGATGATCTATTTGTCAACAAAGTTGAAACCCCCGAGAATGTTGAGGCACTTCAACTTGAGCTGATGGTTATGTCAATCCCTCGCTACCCTGGTGTTGGTTTCACATCTGGTCAGGAAACCATTGAAACACTTAATGCTCCTCATCACTCTCTTCTTTGCATAGAAGATCAACCAAACACCCAGATTTCACTTCCTCCACTCGAACTATACGATCCCATCACTCATTCATTGGAGGAATCTTACATAGTAAGCACACATGCACTACACAAGTGGTCTACCTTTATCATGTTTCCTTGCATGTCACAGTCAAGAGAATGCATACACTCAACATCTGCATGCAGTATAGCACAACATCATGGCAACTCCACAAAATGCATGTCATGCACTTTCACTCATCTTTGTTCTGTGGTCGCTTATAAGCTTAGAGTGTGTTTGCCTTCACTGTTACATCTTTCTTGTTTGCTGGTTCGCATAGCTATCTTGTTCACAAATCATGCCTTCACCAACATGGGTCAACCAATGCACCGATGGCTGCATTGGAAGTATCACTTCATGTGGGATGACCCATGCACTGTTAGCATAGGAGTAGGAGTAGTGTTTTCTTTTGAGTTGTTTGCTTGCATGCTTGTCTGGTTACTTTCTGGTTTGTTTGTTTGCCTACTTGCTTGTTCGC
This sequence comes from Pinus taeda, assembly GCA_000404065.3. NCBI lineage: Eukaryota > Viridiplantae > Streptophyta > Pinopsida > Pinales > Pinaceae > Pinus > Pinus taeda. The sequence continues at coordinate 11,798 of APFE030262940.1, read as the reverse complement.
TTACTTTCTTTGATTTCACTTTTTCTTCTACTCTTGCTTTGCTTTGTTGTTTGTTAGTTCTCTTATTTCGTTTGTAGGATAGTTTTGGATGAAACCATGTATGACTCTTAAAGCAAGTTGGATAAACTATAGGAGGCCTTGTGTTGCTATCATTACTTGGTTATCTGTCATCCTACCTTTGTATGAAGAACTTGTTAATTTTAGTCCATGATTTGTTAAAGGAAAATACGTATTGTTCGAAGTGAACCTTGGTGAAAACACAACGCTTGCACGCTAACTAGTTTCACCTACTCTAGTCAGTTGTTTTTGGGTTAATCCTTGTCAGCTCAATCAAGTAGAGCAAGATGAGGGGGAAAACCTTAAAAATAACACCAGAGGTATAATAAACTACTTCTCTATAGGAACAACCTCTTCTTCTCTCAATAAGTTGGGATCCCTCTTTTGCCTCTAGAATGAATAAGTTCTATGCACAGTTACAAAAATGAAAAAGTGAAAAAAGAGTTTGAAAAAATGAAAACGAATAAGGCAAAAGAAGAGAAAGGCTTCTTGCATAGAGAGGTGATACAAGTAACTCCACAGGGGTACTAACTAGGCTCAGTGGCAGTGGAGCCATGCTTGTGTTCCTATGTGACTCTACCGGGGTACTGTCCAGGCTTACTGGCAGCGGAGCAACACCAGAGATGAAACTAAGACTCTGACGAATATACTACTTGTGCACTAGTATACCCCTCAACCCCAATCGAAACAACTGTGTTGTCTTGGTTTGGAATGTGTGTTAATCAACCAAGAGATTGGCAGATACTTCATCTTACAATCAAGCTAGTGTGAGACCAATATGAGATGAGAAATGAACAATACTTCCCAAGGTGTTTGACTTTCTTTTAACGAACAAGGTCCATTCAGAGAGTTGGAGTTCTACCAATGTGTTGCCAAGTGTTGTAGCGGCTAAGTCCACGCTCCAAAATTTTTCCTTAGCTTGGTTTTGGAGCCTCCCTGCCAACGTTTCACAACAGCATGTCTTGCTTCGTCAAGTACACAAGCTTTAGTGTTTTTCCTGCAAAAAGGCAACCTGTTGATCACAACTTGATGCATTCCCCTCACAGTCTATTCACCTAGGCCTAGTCTAGTTGCAGGCCGAGCAACTCCCCCAAGAAATTGCATAATTCTAGAGGGAAACCAACCTTTCCTCAAAAAATTGCACAATCCTGATTGGCAGCTTGCTGGGCTCTAGAATTGCGCAATTCCGGCAGTCAACACTCATAAAGAAAATTATGCAATTTTCCCCAGCAGGGCTGCTTAGCCCAGAATTTGCGCAAATATGGGTAGCAGTCAATTGTTTTGTTCATAAATTACGCAAATCCCCTGGGTAGAAATCCCAACTCCCAGCCAAAAATGCACATTTTCTCCCAACAGTCAAGTAGACTCTTGCATGTGCAGCAGAGTTGATTGGTTCCCTCTAGGACCGAGAAAAACTGACTTGCTTGCATGGGCTGCTTCTCCTAGGGTAGCATGCAAAGGAATCCCTTATATCAAGGACCTATTTGTAGTAGTTGGAAGTTACATGCAAGGATCATTTCAGAAACCTCCCACCAAGTGTTGCTTTCCCTAGATTTGTGGCATGCACGTCACAACCTCGATGTTATCAAAACTCATCAATCGGATGCCACAAAGCTCATCCCTCACATCAAACTTGTAGCTCTGACATCCCACATCACATCTAGGAGTTGTTGGTACACTCAGCTCAACTGTTTTGGGGTAAACCCATTTTCAATGACTTGTGTTGAATTTCCGGCACTTTTTGTGTTTCACTTCATATGAACATTGTCTGCTTTATTTTAATGAGTGCTTGTTGTTGTTTTGATACACATTAGCTTGTAATAGTACCATTTCAGTTTTTTTTGCTATCTCACTACTGTCGCATGCATGAAACTGTTTTTCACGAACGGTCGTCGATTCGGCGACTCACCTCACCCGCATGCATGTTGTTCCATTTTCTGGATCTATCATTCACCATTTTCATGCATGATTATTCACTTATTCTTAAGATCAGTATCACCATGCATTCACACTCACATTCACATTCAGATGCCCATCGATGAGTCTGGGAAAACTCGGCTTGGACTCTGCCTTCACTGAGACAACATTGCGTAATATGGGGAAGGAAGGCTTTGTCTTCCACTCCAAAAATGTGCATTTTTGCCCACACACTGTCTTGCAGGACTATTTTGTGCATTTCTTAGGGACAATGACTGCTGGCCCGAGAAATTGCGCAATACAGTCACTGAGCCTACAACCATTGCTAACTGAGATTGCACAATTCCAGAACTCTGCAGCCGAACTGGACTGTGCATTATGTAATTCCAATAGTCATTCAATCTCCTAGTAGCCTAGATTATGCCTTGCATAGTCTTAGTAGTCAGTTTCCCGACCTCCCAGCCGAAATTGTGCAATCTTCATAATCAATCACACAGGTATGTTGCAAGTCAGTTGTCAAGTTCATTTTGGTTTTCGACTGACAGATTGCTTGCCATGAGTGTTTCCATGTCTCCAGGTATTACAGGTGTTCATCTTCCTCTCAACAGTACATGTACAATGGTTTCCAGGAGATTAGAGACGAAGACACTATTGAAAGCACACTTGGGGATGCAGTCGTTCAAGTGTCTATGAACTTTCCTACCCATGGAGCCATGAAGTTGTTCGTAGAAAAGGACATCAAGATATAACAACAACAACATCACAGTGAGCAGCATCATGAACAACAGCTGAAGGCAACATACCGAATGTAATGAATGCAAGAGGAAGGTTTTTGACAACATAGAGACAAAATAAAGCTGCAAGCTCAAGCAGATCCACTGATGATGAAAACAAGTTTGGAGACTCAGGCTATGAGGCGATGATGCGACATGAAGATCATGCAAAGATAGAGAATGGAACAAAGAAAGAGTTTCATCTGCTGAAGTAGCAACTCAAGGAAGGACATGCAGCTTCACAAACAGATGAATGAGTTGCAACACTAACAAGAACAGTAGGGGGCATAACATGCACTCACAGATGAAACTGCACCCGTACAAGTTATAGATCTATCCCAGTAGTTGGCACGGAGCAGACATGGTGAGTAGTGTTGTTGATCACATGCAAGGGGTTCAGTAGCATGCATGTCATTATGCGCACGCATGCGATCCAACCCATTCAACACACCCACCAAGGAAAAGACAAGAACCAAGTCTGATTGGAGCTGAAAGTGTAGTTGATAGTTGATGCGCATGACCACCAGCACACACTGGAAGATCAACACAGAAATTATGCATAAGTGTGTTGCCAGTTCATCTGCATCCAAAGACCATGCGCATGCTAGAAGACGAATTGTTTGGAGGAACCATACCAATGCACTCAGATGCAACAAAGGCAAGAGTTCGCTTCAAAAAGAGTTCATAATGGAGTGCATGCACACCATCATAGATGACCAAGCTTGGCAATAGTTCACCACCTTAACCATCGAAAGCATTTCAAAGAGTTGGTCTCATCACAATGGACCGAGTGTCAGTGATGTCTTT
>APFE030262933.1:0-10883 GCA_000404065.3 Pinus taeda | reverse complement strand
ACCATCGAGGCTACATAAACCTAGTTCTGCATCCTCCCATAGTCACTTCGGATGAGATTGTGATATGCTTGCAGCTCGTTGCCAAAAGGGCCGGTGATTAAGGGTTTTTTGGTTCGTATTATAGATCGAACCTGGGTTAGCCCAATCTAAACCAAAAAATGGTTCTATTTCTGGGAATATGATCTATTTGATAGATATGTTTATGTGGCGTCCCTCAAAGAAGGAAGTTCAATATTGGTTAGAATTAAAGGAGAGACAATTTGTAGAACAAGAAAATAGAAACCTTCATATGATGTCTAATGCTTGGTTACAAAAATATATTTTCACAAATCAATATGAAATTTTCTTCTCATCATTTCCCATTGAACTGTATGAATGGATATCAAGGTTGACTGAAAGAAAGACCTAGTTTAAGGGGAGAGAACCTACGATGTGGAATCCTAATTTGATACAATGAATCAAGAGGAATGAAAACAAGATTTCAAGGGTTGTTGATTTATAGATTGATATCATCTTGGGAGGATTTATTAATGAGTTCGTAGTAGACCAGACCATGTCCTACAATGAAGTAGAATGATGATTATTCAAAGGACTGCGATGTAGTATTTGAAATATTTGAAACTCTGGATTAAGATGCTTCTATGTGAAAAAGGTGTTTTATGGATGTAGGTAGATTGTTAGTTTACTTATGTTTGGAAGAAAAAAAATAAATTTGAGAAGAAAGTTGGAACAACGTGAAGTGGAAAAAGATATAGAATAGATACCAGAAAGAGAGCTCATTGACAAGATCCAAAGACCTTTGTAGAGACTGAGTATAGTCTACTTTTGAGTGATTCTGAGAGTGAAAGAGAATATAGCCACCCTGATAACCCTTAGGTAAATTCGTAATATTCACCTTCCAAATCTATGAGCTCGCAGAGACCAGAATCTAGTAATAACTAGGGTGTTTTTTTCTCTCCCCCTCCCCTTCTCCCCCCACTCCTCCCTACCCCACATCCCCCTCTCCTTACTTCTCCCTCTTCCCCAATCCCCTCCCCCTCCAAGAATAAATATGGTTGATGATATTAAGCTTCCTATGTTCAAAGGAACTAGATCGAAGGATCCAGAGCAATTTTTGTTTGTATGTGAAGATGTATGGACTGCGAAATAGATCAATGATGAAAATATAATGAAAGCGTAGCTCATTATGATGCCGCGAGATCAAACTATGACATGGTATATGAATTTTTGGAATAATAATATTAGAATATTTCCAAATATTAAAGCATCGCTGATAAGAGAATTTAAGAAGCCAAAGTCTGAGTCATAGTGCATCACTGAGTTAAAAGAAATTAAACAGAAGCCTACTGAGTTTGTTTGGTAATTTGATCAAAGATTTAAGGAATTGTTACATCAAGTAAGCTTCAAAATATCTCCACAACAACATCAAGAATGGTTTATAGATGTGTTGTTACCACATATCAGACTACCATTGATGCAACAAAGATAACAAGTCAAGCTGAGGCTCTACAACTTGTGATGAATTGGAAACTTCACCTATAAGAGATACTAATGTAGGTATGAAATAGATTCATATTCAACTGGAAAACCTGAACATGTAGATACAATATATCAAGAAAAGAAAAGAAGTTAGAGAAGAAGTATGGTGTATAAAGTGCAGATCAGAGGGCCATTCTGAAGAACAATGTCCTTTCTTTAGGGATTACATGGCTAGTGGGGCACTGAATCCATTAAATGCAGGATCAAACCTATGGTGTGAGATATGCAATACCAAAGGCCATTATCACTCAGAATATTGTTACCTATTACAAAAATACGTGTAGACTCCAAGGAACTTATATTGCAAATTTTGTAAATCAATAGGGCATGATTGAACAACTGTCGAGTGTATGAACTAATGATGGAGTGTAGTGCTAACACTTATAGAATGCAAGAAGAAGAACATGGACATGAATGTAGTGGGTAGCGTGGTGGTCGAGGTGGCTACCAACGAAGACGTCAAGGTGCTGGACCTGGTCGAGGATGTAGAAAAATTATTTGCTATAACTATGGCCAGGTAGGTCATTTTGGGAGATATTGCCAGAACCCTACTATGACATGTAAGTACTGTAAATATTTTGACTATGTAATTGAAGAATTTCCTATACATATAAAAAAAATGCAAGAAAAGAGGAATCAACAACCGACATGGAATATTCAAATGATGACCACTGAAAGAAGGAATGACGAACCATGAATTATTATTGTTACTACAAGTGGAGCTCAATCCGAAAGTGATAACGAAGATGAGAAGAAATAATGTGAAAGTACATCAGTTAGAAAAAATGTTGAGAAAGCTCCTTTTTTTATATTCAAAAGGAATAAGAAGTGTTTATGGAAGCAAGGTGAAGCTTTATGGATGTTGGAGCTTCAACCTCCAGTGCACAGCTAAAGTAAAAATTATTTGCATTGTATAATTATCTTTTACACATAATCAAGTTTTGACACAGAAACAAGCCTCAACACAGGATTGAGATCCGAAAAAGGACTAGGAGTCAAAAAATCGAGGCACTTTAAAGAATTTTCTGCAAACTTGTATGAAATTATTGTTGGTTTGATGGGACTTGACCTAGGTTCAGAGTGTGTTGTGCACCAACAAAAATCCCCTTTCGGCAATGACCTGCAAGAAGATTGAATTCACACCTGAAGCAATTATGGGAGTCTGCAAAACCAAGCTTCTACAACCGATGTGATATCCACGTGCATGGCGTCGTGTATTCACTTCTACTTTATACTAATCTTATAACTTCGCATGCATAAGAACTTCATGTAGATGATTAATTTAACAGATTCATAGTAAAACCATAAACTCTAACAAATAACAATATATCTTACAGTTCTTCACATAATTCAATGAAAAGAATACATAACGATACTAACGACAACAAAGGCTGAACACAAAAAGATATATAGTTCTTTTCCAAAAATTCTTCTTTATTAATATAAATCTAAAGTGCATATATGTCTTCAACCTACACACCTAGCTATAGGTGGTCTACACACTCAATTGTAGACTCTTCCAGGCCTCCATGCAATCAGTCGTGGAGCCTTCCCCAAAAGTACAAACTATAGATGCGAATACAAAGATTCAATTCGGTTGTGATGACATGGTTCGATTACAAAGTACTACATCTCCTTATATACATTCCATATTTACAAAAACCATGGTACACATACCATGAATACACAAAACAAGGACTAATACCTGATAGTCGTTACAAAATAAGGGCTTTGTCCCATCTCCAAGTCCCTAAAAGACGATGCAATGAGTATACCTTCATGAGCTCTGTGTTGTCCACTCCTTATCATGTGGTGTCATTTACCCAAAAAATGGACCAAGTTGGGCCATGCCCAATAGGTCCCCAACACTCACCCATGACTTATCCTGAGTCAATTAGGTTTGATGCCCTTGATCTTTGTTGTGATCCCATTGTACATTGTGTGGTACTGTTGGACTGTTTTTGCCATCAATTTTTCTTCCTGGTGCACCTCCTGCAACAAAAATTATATAGTATGGCCAATATTCTTTTGCAATATTTCTGCTTCCCTTCTCTTCAATTCCTTTAGCCTCTCATCCATTTCCTGTGAAAGTTGTAGGGTTTCCTATTTCCATGGCTAAGTCCTCCCCTGCAAGATTTATGCTTTCCTTCAAAGCTCATTGATTTGTGGCTGGAGGTTCTTTCCTTCAGTAATGATGGTAAGCCTCTGTAATAGTGATAAGGCCTTCACAACTTCCAGGATCTCATCATGTCACTTCATCTTCACCTACAATTCCTCCTCAATCTTCAAGATGTTTGGATCCTCCTACAATGAGGTCCAAATCTCCATCATATCATCGAGCAATTTTCCACAATCTTCCACCATATTAAATATTCCTTATAATGTTGCACTAAGTTCCCTTTGTCTCTTCTCCTAAACCTCTGGTGGCATCATTGGCTGCAACGTTATTCACAACTTTGATATTTTTATTTCGCATTCAAATTTCAACTTAGCTATAGTATCCTTTGATTCCTTGATTACAAGGGCAATCTTCACGATCGTTTTTGCTGGTACTTCATCCTCATGGACCTGGATGTCCGAAACTACCTTGCAAGTCTTAGTAATGGCCTTCTCCAATTACTCCCAGTGCTTCCTTTCATCCTCCATATCCTTGGCTAATTGCTCCAGTTCCTTCTTCATCAATGTTTTTTCTGACTCTGCCTTCGATTTTAACAACAACATACACTACTCTTGTTCCTACAATTCTGCATTGATACCTTGGTAAAATGCATGCAACATCTAGAGGGGTAGCACAATGACATTAATCTAGACACTGTACCATGATTTGGGTTTCACTTTGTCTATTGCTTCTTCAAACTTTAGTACCCCAACTGGAACCTGTAACATCCTAACTCCATAAGTTGTTTCCATTCTTTTTTCTAGTTACAACGACTGGGTTACCTACCCTGGTTACCTCATTGTTTGCGGAAATGCCTTTAACTCCACATTGACCCATTGCACCTTAGCTAAGATAGCTTTGTAGGGATCATCAATCTTGTCCCAAGTTTCAATGTTGATCTCCTAGATCTTTTCCACTATCTTGTCGATGTCCCCACTAGTGAGGACAAGTGGCATTGCTCCTTTACCCTTATCCACCTTTTGCTTGTTTCTTGGCCACATTTTCACCACAAAGGGAAAATAATATGATACCTCCACATCAATGAGGTGTTCTTCATGTTTATGTCCTTGCCCTATTTTTTTTGTCTCTTCATCGACATCTTCTCTACTCATACCTGCACCCTGCGAGGTACCCTTCTCTGTTCCAACTACTCCAACTGCTCCACTTCATGGATTCATCCATTCCTTTGGCCAATCTTGCACTGCCATGAGGAGATCATATTCTATTACTAGCTATGGAAATGGATTCCATGTCACCATTGGGTCCTTCATTGATTTCACATATGCTTTGTGAAATTCTGCCTTGAACTCTGTGATATGAAAACATTGCTTATACAAGCTTGGTGATAGTCCAGGATACTGATTTACCCTCATATATAGATCCATCGCCATGAATACAAAGAATATCTTCTTCTCCACTATGCGCTTCGGCTCCTTTGTAAACCATAACGAAACATACCTCACTGCTTTGCATACATCTACCTCAATAGTTGGAAATTGAGAATCTTCTGGCTCCTTCCATGCAACAAGCACAATAAGAATTAGCAACTACGGATAGTGGAAGGTATTGCCATATTCCTTTGCTTCCCTACAATCTGCCAAAAACTCTTTACATAGATAAGATGCCCAGTTGAACTAGACCCCTGCACTGAACTACTCAACCAATGACAGTACTGTTGTGGGCACCTCATTGGCCCTGTAGTTCCTCATAATCTTCCCCGCTAAGATATGTGCAGCGAAGTGCACACCCATGAATAATATAAGACAATAAATATCTGGGGAAGGCCACAACACAAAACCCCACTATATGTTTTACATTAATCTGGAAAATTAAGATGAAATTACAGTTTTTGTTCTCTCAAGAACAATCCTAGCACTTAGCAAATTCAATCTCCAACTAATAAGAAATATCAAGGCCAAATATTAGCCTCTTTATAAGCTCTCCAAGTGTCTATTCCAATGTGTAGTTCCTATGAAGGATAACTTGTATTTAAAGGAAAATAAAGCCTCTAAAATGAGCATAATCCCTTAAGGATCAGTTCCTAATTGCATGCAAAACCAGTGCAACTTGGAAAAATCTAAAACAAATAGTACACTATCCCTACACTGTAGTGTCAACTAGGTCTTTCTCAGAATTGACGTGCATGAGTTTCTGATGAGTAAAATAATCGATTAACTAGAGTAGCACTGGTGGAGTTCATTAGTGTTACCACTGGCTATTAACTCACTATTAGTTCTCTCAATCAGTTTGAGAACTAATTTGACTGAATTGACTCATGAAACTGAGTCTTCTATTTTACAACTCACAATTAACTCACAATGGACTCTTACAAAGTAGGGAGAACACATACATGACTTCCAAAAGACTTCCAACTTGAATTTTCTAAGTTAAGTAAGTTTAATAAACTTAATTTAACTATTTTAAATTGTTATGAGAATATAATTCAAATTTAATTCATAGTTTAATTCAAGGACAAATTAAACTCAAATTTCTTGTTGTCATTTATCAACACTCCATCTCAACAAGAAAGGGATTATCAACTATGCCAATCCTATCTCTATTAAACTCGAATTTACATCTTGACAATGCCTTTGTCAAGATGTGAGCATCTTGCTCCTTTGTTGGAATGTAATCTAACAACATGATCTGCCTCAATACACAATCTATAAGATGATGATACCGAATATCAATATGCTTGGATGAATCACAAAAGACTAGATTTTCAGAGAGTTTGATACAACTCTAATTATCACAACAAATCACTATTGGATCCATCTACTGACAAAACAAACCAACCAGGTTATTCCTCATCTAGATAGCCTCACATGGTACCTAATGTTGGGGAAAATTATTTTCTTAATAAAAACAACTAATTACATGGACATTAATTATAAACCCGAGGAGCGTCTTTTTATTTCAAGGAAATTGGAAAAATATATGAGTAACAAATACCAAAAGCTAACATTGATTCTATAGGATTGTGTTCTATACTATCAAGCTAATTCAACAAGAAATAAAACGTAAGACTTGAATAATAAAACTAAAATTAAAAAGAAGAAAGTAAATGTCAGGAAAAAATTTATGCTAATCACACAACTTGAATAATTGCTAAACGAAACCACACATTTCTGAATTGGAAATTTAATCTATTGCACTCAACATAATTCAAATGCTAATCTAGAACAATAAATTAAATGAAATCTAGAAATTGTAGGAAATAAAAAATCTGAAGAATGCAACAAATAACAAATTACTTGAATAAAATGAAATTCACTTTAAAGAAAAATGATTGAAATTCAAAGAAAAAATAACATAATTAAACTACTCTAGATGCTCAAGGCAGCACCTCGTCCAAGGTAGTGGGCCCAACTATCCAACACTCAGTTTGCCTTGAGAAATAACTCAAATCACATTACAGATAACAGATGTAGAACTCAATGGATAACTTCCTTGATTAACACATATGAGATAAATAATTACATAAAATTTAAGTTCTTATCTTTGCCTCCAGTTCAACAATTGTTCATCTGCCATCTCCCATCTCTTATCCCATCTCCTACATCCTATCTAATAATTGTCCATCTCCTATCTCCTAATTATCCCTTATTTATTTGATCTCTTTTTTCATTTAAATACATAGAGAGTAAAGGGAGGTTACAACAAAGTTGATTACAAAATGATTTCCATTATAATTTTGGATTGATTACATAATCTCAATAAAAAAGATCAGACTTGAAAGATCTTCCCATCATCATTTAGCAATAACAAGTCGAATCTGGTATTGCAATTGGAAGAATTTGGAAAACGGCTGCAACAACAAATCCCAGAAAATGACATTCAGAGAACTTTGTGTTTCTCTCAATCTAAGGTGAATTTTGGAAAACTACTCATGTGAAAATTGATCTGGTTCATTTTGCACAAAACCCATGCCTCAGATTTTCAATATTCACCTTCATTTGTCGGGAAAGTCCAACAAAAAACTATCGCTTCTTATCCCAGTAGAATTCTGAGTTTGAATATTTTATTTTGGGTTGAAAATATCAAATTTGCAATATCGAAGAGATCTTGGAGGCTAAAATAGTGAGCGATGTTATACAAAATTCATTAATAAACCAACACTAGAAAAATAATGCATAATAATCTTCAATATATTAAAAATAAAGGAGAAAAAATAGTATTTATCCATAAGAGCATAAATAATTATAAAATGGAATCATATGATAAATTATGGTACATTATGATAAATGAAGTGATAAAGAATGGTAAAAATGGATGAAATGGATTTTAAAAAGTGATCATAATAATGAAAAATTAGTGGCTCAACATACCCCGAAACTGAAAATGTTGCATGTCCTCATACAACCCAAAGCCTCTATATTAACGAAGCTATAATATAAAAATGTTCATCCCAACTCATGAAATTGATGGAACAAATGAATTCTTCCTCAAATAGTGAATATTCAATTTTAGCAATGTTGATGAGGGCGTAACAATTTTCACAATGACTTTCAACTATATGTATATGAAGTTGTAGCAAAATATGATATAAGTAACGACAAACTTCATTAACCATTTTCTCAAAAGCTACAAACTAGGCTTTACTGAAATTTTGCAAGCAAATTTCTACTATATTAATGCTTCTCTAATCCAAAAATCAAATCATTTTGTTTCACGTATCATGAGATATAAGAAAAATGGTTGTAGGTGAGAGTGCATGATTTCTAAAATTCTACAAACTAATTTAATTCGAAATTTTCTGGGTTTGTTTATTTTAATGATACCTCTTTGTTTTGCAAACAATCACAAGAATTTAGTTTATAGTTTTAAAGATATATGCAAATCAAATTCTGCACTATATAAAAATGATTTTGTATGCCTTAAATGAGAAAGAAAGTAGAAAGCATCCATAATGTGTAGCAATTTGTCCCCCGAACTGGAGAATTAGCATACCCTCATGCAATACTAGAAAAACATTGAGGTGGTTGCTGCAATCGTTGTTAAAATCTATGATTGTTGTAAAACAACATGGAATAAGGGAGGCTTTGAGAATGAATAAGGAGATCAATTGATGATGGCATGGTCATAATAAATAAATGAATGAATGTAACATTCCCAAAACTGAAAGCTTCTATGTCTATGAAAAATAGGAAGTGTTAAAGTTGTGGAATTAATGATGATAAATAATGCTCAATGGATTTTCATGAAAATCTATTAAATTTTTAATAAATCATAAACTTATGCTATTTTACCTCCGAAAAAAATCTGGAATGACATGTATGGACTGACATTTGTTGAAATTGATAGGCTGAATTGATGTTGAAAGTGAAGCAAAAGGTGGAAGCCATGCAAGCACATTTTGTCTGAACAATTGTTTGTGTTCGCAAGTTGCTCAAGCCTCTTTTGTTAGTTTCAATAGTGTGGGCTTGCGGCAAATAGATTTCCCTCCCATACTTGTTTTTCTCCTTGTTATAGCTCCAAATCTCACCAGTATGGTTTTTGATGCTACACTCATGGCCTAGGGCAACCCCTCCTTCCAGACCTGGTCCAATATCTAAAAAACAGTGTTTTATTCCCTGTACGCGACATTGCCCTGAGTTAAACGCGTGTATACGCGGGTTCATACATACCTAACCCGCGTATATGTATTAAAACACTTAAAAAAATATAAAACTCCTTATTTTCGGGCGGAGATCGCGGGTTTTACCTGCTGATCACCTGTTAGTGTCCGTGGCCTCAACTGTCCCCAACCAATTCCTAACTAAAAAACTACTTTGGAGTTGGTATAAAAAGACATCAAGGGGAAGGCCTAAAGGAGGAGAGATCATAGAGCAAGGTTATTATACTGAGTTTTTTCCCCCTGATCAGGTCTGAAGACCCTTGTGCCTTCTGCACTTCCCCCATCTTGTACAGGAAACCCTTGTTTCCTTGTGATTGGATGTTCATTCTTTACCCATGACATCTTGGAGTGAGTAATGGAAGGTGACTTACTAGAGGCTTGAGGCAGAACGGATCCAGAAGGAGGCTGAGCTTTGAGCCTGCAGAAGCGGTTCAGGTGATATTGCTCTTTTTCCATATTATTCTATTTGTCTAATAAAGAAACACGTCTTGTTCCCGAAACGCTTCTTTCTTTGTGTTGATAATATTTATATGTGAAGCTCATACTTGAATAGATGTTTATAAGTTTGTAACTAACTCATCTCTCATATAACATAAATATCATTTTTTATGTAAAATTTTGTCCATATACTGTTGCAATTCTTGGAATGGTGGTTTTTACAGGACAAAGGAGCAGAAGGGACGTGAAGAAGGGTTTGCACCCTTGAGTAACTACCCAAACGTAGGACCTCAGGTATGCCCCTCTCACCCTAGAAGTAGTTTTTATAGCATAAACGGTTGTGTGTGTGTGTGTTTCTTAACTTAGATAACTTTCATTCTGCTAAGGTTCCACCCAAGAGCCTTAGGGGATAATATCCCGCAACACAAAGAATACTAACACAAATTTTCTAAGGAATGGTTTGAAAATTGAATTCATCAAACCTTGAAATGTTAAGGGTGCATTGGTAAGGCCAAAAGGCATGACCAAAAATTCATAATGACCCTCATGAGTTCTAAATGTTGTTTTCAGAATGTCTTCAGTCTTCATTCTGATTTGATGATATCCTGAACGGAGATCCAACTTGGTGAAGTAAATTGATCATGCAATTTCATCCAGTAATTCATCAATGACAGGAAGGGAAATTTATCCTTAATAGTGAGCTGTTGAGCTCCCTATAAATCCGGACACATGCGCCATGATCCATCCCTTTCTTGTGTTCCAATACTACTAGAGCAGAGAAAGAACTTTGACTTGGTTGAATTATCCCAGCCTCTAGCATTTCTACAACCAAACGTTCAATTTCACTCTTTTGGGCATAGGAATATCTGTACGGCTTGATGTTTGGAGGAACACTTCCTGGAATTAGATGAATAGCATAATCATGATCACAAATAGGTGGGAGACCTTTGGGAGTCTCAAATACCTTGGAATGATTGTCCAAAACTATTTGGAGATCTGGAGATATAGATGATTCCAATGTGGAAACATCTAGCGAACATAATTGTGCAATTACACCTTTTCGTTCCTTTTTTAGAAGCTTTGCCATACCATTAGAGCTGATTATCTTTCCTGGTTTCCCTACAATACCCC
>APFE030262922.1:0-10504 GCA_000404065.3 Pinus taeda | reverse complement strand
TATATAGGGACTATGCTTCCAATGTTTGTGGTCTTGTATTCTTATTTTATGTAATTTATATTCCCTTAAGGACGGATTTATGGGTTTTGCATCCTTAAGGAGACATCAAGTGACTTTTCCCGATTTTGGATCATTTAATATTACACAATTTCTAAGATAACTTATGACTGGTAATATCATCTTATACTTTACCTTGGTAGGTTTCACTTCAGTCAATTCCCTAACTGATAATATCATCTCTAATTTTGCTCTTAGTAGATTGCACTTCAAAATCAATCATACACTACACCAAACATGTTGGGTTTTGGAAGTGTTAAAACTCATAACCTAAAGGGTTTAGATGTCAAATAGGAATGGTACCACTCTCACCCTGTCTAATCCCTTTGCACTTTATGGCTAGTGCTTTCAAATTTGTGAAATGTAGTTTAATTATCAGACCTAATTTCAGCTAAGAAATTAATAAAATCAAAGTAGTTATGTTTCAGTACAGATTGCACTTATAAAGCTACAGATCTGCAGGTTTTTTTTCTCAAAATCAGTGGATTAAATTGTGATTTTTTATGTGTTTTAGGGGTTTCTCAAATCCTATGGATGTATAGTTCAATAAAAGGAAAAACTTGAAGGAGCAAGAGTCATTCTCAAGGAAATTCAACTCAGAAAAATGCATAAAATAAACCAAACTCATAAATAAATAAGAAATGACAACCAAATAATTATAATCCTTATTTCCAAAATTGTGTATAGAAAGTTTGGATATAAAATCTACAAGTTCTAACTAATTCAAGGGATCAAAATTCCTTATCAAGCACTTTGCTTGCAACAAGTTCAAGGATAAAATATCGTGAACTCAAGGAAATTCACCTCCACTTATCCTTCACCATTTTGATGGAGTCATGGACAAGTATGCAAAATAAATATCTCCATCTCAATAACCCCTCCATCTCTTATATATTGAGAATGGGAGTAAACATGGTAAACGAACCAAAATAGAACAAGTGGTGGAATATTAAGACAGCTCTATTGGAAAAGTTTGTCATCGGTATTAATGATTTTGATTTGTAACCAAATTCTATTATGATGTATGCTCCCCTCTATTTAAACCTGATTATTCCCACTTCATGCACTTGCCTCACATTTTTATCATCCCATTAGCCATCATAAATTCATAAATTACAACCTCTAGCACCCCTCCCTAAGTTGCACATTATACATTTCTCTCTAATTGTTAATGCATGTAATAACCTCCCTCTGAAGTAGAGGACCCACCTACATTCTCAACAATATAACAAGGTGGTAGAATTAACATTCTTTTAATTCATTTGGGAGGGACTATCAAAGTCTAGGTTTCTTAGGATATATATTCTAATTCTCCAGATTTGGGTTTGTAGCTAAACTTGTGGCAGCCATGTGAAGCATGGTCATTTCAATTATTTCTTCAAATGTGAAGAGGCATGCCTTCATTCAATAAAATTATGCCAACAGTATGATGATATGTTGTAGTGCATATAACCGTAAAAGGATTTATGCAAATATTGCATTTAAATTCCTCATAACCACCACTATTTATTTTGTTCTTTAAGACTTCTCATAAACTGTGGCAAATTCTCTCTACAATTGAAGGGATTTGAGTTTGGGGTTTCCTATAGCTATAATGGTCTCATTTCACATTCAACAACCTGGTCATCTCCCTCCACTTCAAAATTATACCCTTGCAAAGTTGTGATCATAGAGAAGAATGTTAAGGAAAGAAAAATGCTTACTACCAGAAATGAAAATGATTTCAAAATGACAAAAATATTTCTAGTTAAACCTGGAGGTAAAAGAATAATTTATTGGTTTGAAGATTAAAAATGAAAACCCAATTTTGTTCAATATTTTGGCTGCCCACAACAAAAATTCATTGCTACCATTTGAATCTCTAACCTGACACACAGATAACAATATCCAAGTATATAAATTCAAAAAAGGACCCTCTAAAGCTATTGCAGTTGTCCACATTTTTTGACATAGGTTAGGCTTCGAATTGGTGAATGATTTAGTTTTTATGTAGTTGGCTTAAAATGGCATCAATCATTGTTGACACCATAAAATATCCCTTGGAAAAGGAATGTTTAGACATTCCTACATAAGAAGTGACATCCCAAAGTGTTTCCTCTCTAAGAAGGACATCTCATAGATGCCCCTTATTTTCAAGAGATGCCCTAAGAGATGGAGGGAATCACCAACATCCTCGAGGGTGTCCACTCATCTTCAGCACCAAAAAACACAGGTGATGAGTCCTTCAAGGCTAGTAGCATATCTACATACTTCATAGTTTGTAACTCATTTTTAATCTTCTACCCACATCAATCAACTTAGACCATGTCACCAAGATGGATGTTAATAGATGTATTCATGAGAAGAAATAAAAAACCAATTTGTATGTGACACAAATCAAGGTATAGGATCCCTAACACCAAAACTTATGCATCCACATCTACATGCATTGTCAGTACAGGCCCATCTACACCCCATAGAATATTTTTTGTTGCTATTCTCTAGCTTTAGGATCCTTAGGGAACTTCAAGTTTGTTCCTATTAACTTTGTAATATGTATAAAGATAAACTACCATCTTCTGAGAGAGCACTATTTCTAACTAGGATCATGTGTCTAAGCATTTCAATTTCATGTTACCTCTTTACTACATGGTTCTTAGATAGTATCATTGTTTACTTAGAAATTCACATGGTTCCTTAAGGATTTTTGTATAATGAAGACAGCGGATGTCTTGCTCCATTCTTACAGGAGATCCCATGTTCTTGGAAAAAAACTCACAACATTAGATTATCAATTTCCATCTCTGGACCCACCAAGCAAGTTCTTTGCGTGCAAAACGTTAACAATATAGTGCAACTCTACAGACTTTAAATCATTTTCCCCTTGATAAAGGCAAAGAGTATAGATACCTACCATTAATAATATATGCTAAGATGAATCGGTATAAGAGAAATCATTTTGGAGTGCCATGTTACTGTGTCTATTTCTTCTTGAATCTCATGACGCACTCTAGCTCCAAAATGCCAAGACAAATCTAATTTTTAGACATATTAATATAAGAATTTCCATTCTTCAGATCAAATGAAAGAAATGGTCATTATGATTTCCAAGAAAGCAATGTACAATTTGCGAAACCATGAATATAACCATACTTCATGCTAAAGAAAATCATCTTTAGTTGGTTGACAAACATATTAGCAAAATCATTACCATACATTAAAATAGTACAAAAAACATTGAGATTCATTGCAATTGCTATAACTCAAACATGATACAAGCAGTGTAGTAAATTTGTTATAAAAGTTAAGATATTATGACTTGTTTGATGGTTTTTGTATTTCGATCTGATTATCTTGACACAGCCCATGTCCCAAAATTTATTGGATCTAGTAATATTTTGTTCAAGGTTGTGCCGCTAAGTCAGTTAAAATTTCAATGTTATAATGATTTATGAATACAGAGATGAGTATGTTTTGTTTTTCCTTCAACATGAAAAGGTATATATTATTTTTCCCAGACACTTTCTCATGTATTCTAGTGTGCAACTAATCAATATATTATGTACAAGAATGTATACATTCTGCTTATAAGGGGCATTGTTGGAATTAGTTAGAAACATAAATGGGAGAGAGAAAATGTGTGTTTATAGCATTGTTATTCCTCGGGAACTACGCTTCCTATGTTTGTGGTCTTGTATTCCTATTTTATGTAATTTATATTCCCTTAAGGACAGATTTATGGGGTTTGCAACCTTAATTAGATATCAAGTGACTTTTGCCTGTTTTTGAATCATGTAAAATATTACACAATTTCTTAGATAATTTCTTACTGGTAATATTATATTATACTTTACCTTAGCAGGTTGCACTTCAGTCAATTCCCTAACTAATAATATCATCCCTAATTTTGATCTTGGTAGATTACACTTCAAAATCAAGCATACACTACACCAAACATGTTGGGTTTCGAAAGTGTTAAAACTCATAACTGAAGGGTTTAGATGTCAACTAGGAATGGTACCACTCTCACCTTGTCCAATCCCTTTTTAGTGCTTTCAAATTTGTGAACTGTAATTTAATTATCATAGCTATTTTCAACTAAGAAATTAATAAACTCAAAAGTAGATATGTTTCAGTACAAATTGCACTTATAAAGTTTTAGATCTGTGGTTTTTTTTTCTCAAAATTAGTGGATTAAATTGTATTTTTTTATGTGTTTTACGGGTGGCTCGAATCCTACAGATGTGCAGTTCAAGAAAAGGAAAAATATTGAACGGGAAAGATTCATTCTCAAGGCAAGTCAACTCAGAAAAATGCAGAAAAATAATCTAAACTCACAGATAAATAAGAAATGACAATCAAATTATTATAACCTTTATTTCCAAAATTATGTATACAAAGTCTAAATATAACAACTACAAGTTCTAAGCACTTCAAGGGATGAAAAGTCCTTATCAAAAAATTTACTTGCAACATGTTCAAGGATAAAATAACATGAACTCAAGGCAAGTCACATCCACTTCTCCTTCACCATTTTTATGGAGTCATGGACAAGTATGCATAATACATATCTCCATCTCAATGACCTGTCCATCTCTTATAGATTGGGAATGGGATTAAACACAATAAACGAACCAAAATAGAACAAGTGTTGGAAGATAAGGACAACTATGTTGGCAAAGTTTGTCATCAGTATTAATGTGGTTGATTTGTAACCAAATTATATTATGATGTACACTCCCCTCTATATAAACCCAGTTATTCCCACTTCATGCACTTGCCTCACATTTTTTTCATCCCATTAGCCATCATAAATTCAGAAATTACACCCACCTACATTCTCAACAGTTTAACAAGGTGTTAAAATTAACATTGTTTTAATTCATTTGGGATGGATTGTAGAAGTGTAGGTTTCTTAATATTCATATTCTAATTCTCTAAATTTGGGTTTGCAGCTATTGAAGTTTGGAATTGTTTCCTTTTTACTATCCTTTTTGTTATCTCATTTCACCTTATTATCACCATTTTATATAAATCTGAGCATGTTCAAGGTCAAGTTCAGTTCTTAAAAAGGTATTCATCATTCATAATTAGAATCTCTATTTCTTAATGAATTATAATGAAAATATTCTTAGAATGATAGAATCATAAACATTTTGCAGCTACTATTGGTTTTCGCGGCAATATTCATTGTTAGACAGGTTCCAGTACTTCAATAAAAGTATGAAGACTACCTGGAGATGAAAAATGTCCACCATATGGATAAACACTTATCAACATAGCATGGCAAGCTATGAGGATTGAGAAATCTAAAAATTAAATTTAGAGTCAAACTCTAAAAACGACATGTAGTGATCAAGAAAAAGCAACGAAGGAATAAAACAACATCAAGTGAGTGAGATTGAAGACCTATTCAACTATTAGATTTTGGATCGAGATGGATCTCCTATGAATTTCTCTTTCAATAGAAATTCATAAAGAGATTGAATTTCAAATTGAATCTATCTTGTAGATGTCAAAATAGCTCATGTCATGTCGGCTTAAAACTCTTAAAATTGTTTTATGAATTTTTTGTAAAGGTTGTAAGCTGAGACCTGAGACATAAGTTTTCTTGAATATTAAGTTTATAATTGTTTTATTGTGAATACCAATAATACTATGTTCCAGCTTAATATAAGTTACTTCGTTCTCAATGTGTGTGTAAATATCTTGTGATTACTAGTTGACCTGCACTCACAGGAGGGCCCCCTATCGAGCTGTGAGGTTTTGTTTATAGTTTTGTTTTGCATTACTTTTTTTTAGTATTATAGTTTCTTTCAAGAATTTTTTTCCATGGTAATTACATTTCTGATGATTCTCATTTTGATTGCAGAGTACTCATAAATAGAAAAACACTAAAAAGGTTTTAATTATTGAATGCATCTTCTTTCAAGCACTTAATTACTTCATAGCTTAATTCAATTTCTTATATGTTGATGAAATACTCTTTAGAGACTAAATGCACACACAAGTAATCATGCTCAAGTTGTAAAGATTTTAATTTCATTTTCTGCAAGTAGGATTTAAATCTTTTTTATTGATATTTCTCTTTCATGCAATTAGTGTAGAATTTCCTTACTATAATTTAGTATAAAAGTTTATTTCTGCAACTTAGTGTAGAATGTTTTTAATTCTGGAAAATAGAACTAGATTGTTTCTTTCTTGAAATTTGGTTTCTAAGCAATTTTTTCTTTCATACAATTAAAAGAAAGTTTGAATTCAGCAACTTAGATAGATTTTCAAATTTTACAAAGTAGTGAATTTCAATTCAATTAATTAGGATTAAATATCACTTTGGATTGAAAGAACATGTGGGTAATTATTCTCCAAATTGTGTTAAAAACATTTGTCCATACTTAGAATTAGTTTCATTTCTAGAATCAATCAATTCACAGAAAGAATCCTAGCATATACAATGCACATACATTTCATAAGTACATGAATCTTGGTTGACAATCAATGAAGTAAATTAAGAACAATTAATTTACCAAACAGCAGCTAAACTTGTAACAACCATGTTGAGCATGGTCATTTCAATTCTTTCTTCAAATGTGTAGAGGCATGCCTTCATTCAATAATTAAGTATGCCAACAGTGTGATGATATATTGTAATGCAAATACCCTTAAAAGGATTGCCACAAATATTGCATTTTAATTCCTCATAACCACCACTATTTCTTTTGTTCTTTGAGACTTCTCATAAACCATGGAAAAGGTTTTCTATAATTGAAAAGCTTTGATTTTGGGGTTTCCTATAGCTATAGTGGTACCATTTTAGATTCAACAACCTAGTCATCTCCCTCCACTTCAAAATTATACCCTGCAAAGTTTTGATTGTAGAGAAGAATGTTAAGGAAAGAAAAATGCTTGCTACGAGAAATGAAAATGATTTCAAAATGACAAAAAAAGAATTAGTTGAACCTAGAGGTAAAATAATAACTTATCAGTCTAAATATTGAAACTGAAAACCCAAATTTGTTTAATATTTTGGCTGCCCACAACAAAATTTCATTGCTACCCTTTGAATTTCTAACCCGACTGACAAATAACAATCTTCAAGCATATAAATTCAAAAAAGGACCCTCTAAAGCTATTGCAGTTGTATAAATATTTGGACATAGGTTAGGCTTTGAATTGGTGAATCTTTTAGTTTTTATGTAGTTGGCTTAAAATGGCATCAAATCAGTGTTGATACCATAAAATATCCTATGGACAAGGAATTTTTAGACATTCATGCGTAAGAAGAGACATCCCATGGTGTTTCCTCTCTAAGAAGGACATCTCCCTAATGTCCCCTATTTGGAAGAAATGCCCTAAGAGATGGAAGGCATCACCAGCATCCTCCAGGGTGTACACTAATCTCCAACACCAGAAAACAAAAGTAACGAGTCCTTCAGGGGTGGTAGAATATCTACATACTTCATAGTTTGTAATTCATTTTTAATCGTGTACCCTCATCAATAAAATGTAATAAGGAAAAACAATTTTCGTGCCACTTCCCTTTAAATCGTGCAATATAGACAACAATTCATAAACAAGCATAAAAATTAAGAGATTGTGAAAAAGTTGTGTGGTGTTCTAATCTAAACTTGATGTGAGAAAACGAAAAGATATTACCCATCAAATATCCATGCATTCACATGATCTCACACACAGCATATATAATTACCCATGGTTGCTCTACAATGCTTCTGTGTGCCTTTAAATTTGATTACAGTCACATGATGAGTCATATGAATTCTAGGTGATTTTCCATTATCTCTCTTCAGCATTATCCACTCTTGAATCTTTCCTAGGCCTGCATAAGTTGAAGGACATGCCATAAATCATATCATGTGTGCTTCCATTATTAAATCAATGATTTCCACTTAAAAAATAAGTCATAAGAAGAACTGTAAAATAAATAAATATGCAAGATACTAAGTTTGATGATTCAGATGACCTCCATCTAAAAGTAGTTCATCATAATGGACAAAATCTTTCCCATCCTTCAAGCTCAGTACTTTGGTTGAAAACCGAACACCCCGAAGACCCTCTTCATCGGAGACAACCTAGAAAGATTTTAATGATTCAACATGCTTTTGAGAACCAAACAAGCCATTTAGATTGTTAACAAAAATTTAATTCCCAATCAATTCTTTCTCTTAGAAATGACAGAGGAAATGTTCAATAATATTGCAATGCTAAGAAAATATTAGAGAAGTGAAAAGATCCTTTCTAGATAATGAACTTCCGCAACAAAACCCTCCTTGATGTCGTTAGCCTTTGAAGGAAATGGCTCCTGCGATTTTTAGAACTAGGTTCAGTTTCAAGAGCTATTATTCCCCCCTTCCCCCCCGCCCGCTTGTTCGCTCGCTCATTGTGTCTCTTGTAACATAAACAAGTACAACAAGGTGGGTTCTACCAAGAGGTTTCATTCTTGAACACATCTCTCTTATCCTTCAACTTGTAAGATTTAGCAATATTTTTGTTTTTAATAACAATTTGTTGAGTTGGTGTTTCACTGTGAACATTATCATATTTTTGAATATTTGCTTCTTGGTTCATTAGTGTAGAAATTCTCACTATAGATTAATCTGATTATGCAATGTACTAAAGAAAAATACTTAATCTACTTATACTATCAAACTTGCGGAAGCTTAATCTATTTGAGCAAGATCAAACAGAACACATATAACAGAGAAGAAGAATCAATACACAAGAAACACAAAAGAATACTCTAAGGAAAGCCTCAACTAAAAACCCTGCTATCTATATTATCATACAAGTGGAAATATCTCACGATTACACAAAGCTTTAGCTCTCACATCTATCCAGCTCTCAGTACAATCCTTCACTACTACTCATAGATAGAATAGACAACACATATGCCTTCTCCTCTATCCTCCAAGCCTCCTATTTCCTTGCGTTGTTCCTCTGGGATGATTCACTTTCAACCAAGTGGAACACTACTCTTACACATTGTAAAACTGTGCAATCCTCAAGGAATGAATTCCTTCTACATGCAAGAGATTTTCTCATAGGAAAATTCTTGCAACTGATAGTACATTGTCCCTACCTTTAATCTCAACTGAGTCTTCGTTTGAACTGACATGCATGAGTTATTTATGAGAGAATATTCAGTTATTTGGAGTACACTAGTTGCATGCATGCATGCATTAACTAACTGAACTCACAATCAGTTCCACAAACTATTTGGAACTAATCTAACTGGACTTAACTCAATTAATTGAGCTAACTAATTACAACTCAAAGACAACTCATCCTTATCTTTTTAATTAAGGGATAAATTCCTCAATCAAATGGATAATTGTTGCATGACTTCACAAAGA
Organism: Pinus taeda; assembly: GCA_000404065.3. NCBI lineage: Eukaryota > Viridiplantae > Streptophyta > Pinopsida > Pinales > Pinaceae > Pinus > Pinus taeda. Next base: position 1,097 of record APFE030262922.1, on the reverse strand, counting down.
CTTCATGTTTGAATTTCTCCAACTAATTAGCTCAAGATGAATTAATTAATTATTTTTCAAACAATTGGTGAGACTAAATTCGAATTTTAATTCAAGGACAAATTAAAATTGGAATATCCTGAAATGCTATCTTTAGCAATGCTATTTTTATCATTTCTATTTTTAGCATTTCTTGTTGCTATTTTCAACAATTAGCTTCCAATAAGCCTCTAGATCAGCTTCTAGCAAAACATTCAACGGTAATGGAACAAGATCATTCATGGCCACAATAACTCCTGCTTGAGATACAGCTTGTGTAGATAGTTCAACTACCCTCACAACTACATCCAAATTCATTGCCCTCTTTGTAGAAGTAGAAGCAGCTTCAACCCTATTTTTGGCAGCTTTCGTGGCAGTTGCAATGATTGAATGGGAATGGCCCTGACTTCCTTCAAGAAATCCAACTTCAGTAGGGAAAATAGCGTCATGTTTACGATCAGAACACAAAGCCTCCATTTCCATGTGCTTTTCTTGTAAGTTTTAAATCAGCATTAGATGCAATCTTGGTTGCTATTGCTACAAACATAGCAATCAATAGCTCCTTGACACTATCAATTCTGCTAACCTCAAAAAGAGTTGTAATATTCATGACTTCAAAAATTTTGCTAGATATTATTGTTGTTGTGCTTGAGAAATGGGTGTGAACAAGTATGTCCAAGGTATTAGAGAACCTCTTCCCATGAATATGGTCTAAAACAATACTCCAAGCATTCTCCCACATACTCCTGCATCCATTTGATGTAGAGGAACCATTTTGAGATGTTGACACACAATATTAGCACATAATCGAACTATTCATCTTAGAGATATTGGAGAGACAAAAAAGAAGTGAAATATTACATAAAAAATGGTAATCTCATATAAATAACAAATTCAACATAGACCCATAAGAAGGAGAAGCAAAGAAGATAGGAGCAACAGTTCATTCTGTTGATCCTTCTATTGGTTCAGCATTTGGTTCCGCAGTACCAGGTCCAGAACATGGTTACACACCTCCCCCAATATCAGAAAAGAAATAAGAGATAAGAAATAATAATAATAATAATAATAATACATTA